>JAOEHX010018771.1:0-12234 GCA_025448015.1 Bolborhynchus lineola | reverse complement strand
CTCCCCAGCATCCTTATAGGCCCCCTTCAGATACTGGAAGGCTGCTATGAGGTCTCCACACAGCCTTCTCTTTTCCATTTTTCATTATTAAAAGCACAATGAAATCAAGTGGCAAAAGCTTTTCAAGCTCTGTACTACATTCTTCTCCAAGTGTCTGCTTATTAAAACCAAAAATTAGAGTCACCCTTTGCAGTATAGACAGGAAATGCACATTCTCACAAAACCCCGTAAAAACTTAAAGCATAAAAGACATTTGACTGGGTGGCTGAAAAGTTTAACAATGAGATAAGATGACTTTCACTTCCAGGTGATTGATTTAAGCTAGAATAGGTCAACTACTCTCTAACAGACAACTATTCACATCATACAGATAGGCTAACAAACAAATAAATATGCTTCCGAAATCTAACAATATTTAGTATTTCTCCTGGAAAATCAAAACAAGGAAGGAAACAAAAGACAGTCCATAAATTGACACTGTGGGTACTAGCAGTTGAATGAAATGTTTCAATGAAATTTAAGCAGGGTACATAATTGATTCTCAAAGTTAAGTTTGCTCTCCAAGAAACAATACAGCAGTTACTTCACAAGCAAACAAAAAAAGAAAATGAGATTCAGGGGACTGTATCTGTTTATAATACAGTGCCTAAACCAGGAAATATTTACCCACTTGAACACAGCAGCAGTCGACAGAGAAGGGAAGAACCACCACAATCATCTTACCTTCAGTAACTGTCCATCATCTGTTCCCAAAAAGAGAACTATCTGATTCAAAACAACTGTGCCATAAACAGCAACTAAACCAGAGTGAATCAAGGTAGGTAATTTCTTGACTGATCGTGCCTCCTGAAAATCAGATGTAAGAAAAAACTATCACAAAATCATTCATTTATACTGCAAAACAGTAAGAAAAAGAATCCCCTGAAAGATTCTCAGAGAACTCAGCTTTAGACAATACTTATTATTAAGTGACACAGTTTCAGAGCAATGTATCATTGGAAATGGCACATGAAATGACTTCTTTTTTTCATACATGGCATGCGGTCACATCTGTGATAAAGATCACATTTACTGCAGCTAAACCACTGACCTCAGTGGGACACAGAGTTGGCCTAACAGTGGCAAGTTACTCTGCAATGGAATTTCTCTTTTTTTGAACATAGCCCTTGGGTTAATTCTGAATTGCTAGTTCTTCGCAATGAAGAACTCATCACCTCACTGAACCTACAATGAAGGTTACAGATACACTCTGTAATCACTTTTAAAGGCATGCAAATATACTGAAGAAAGGAGGCACTTCAAGCACACAGACATTTGTGTTTGTATGTCAAAAAATGCTGAGCTTCACCCTCGCCTTTCTGGTTTCCTACTTTACACTGAAGGAAGTTGAGACTTGTGTATTACATCAATATAAAATTTAGATAAAGTAGCATAAAGTTCATGTCAGGGAGATTATAAATGTACTTGTGTGGACTTTAAAATCAACATATTATCTACAATTCTCCATCCAAGCCGGAGGAAGTAAAGTGGCAAACACGTAAGCAGCTTATGAAAGAAAACATTGCGCAGGAAATCTCTATCTTGTGGAAGGAAAAAACAAACCAAGTAACCCCAACTGCAGATGAACAAAAGATAATTGCTGAAAGGAAGCCCTGATGTGTGAGAATAAGGTCATTTGCCAGGTGAGAGGTGGTCTTCGCCACAAACTCGCTACAAGCCAAAGTATCTCCCTAACAAGCAGTAACTCAGCTCTGCAATGCTCTAATTGCTTGAAGTCATCTCCATGGCAGATCCTGCCAAAAGGGTGATACCACCTGCTCTCCAAACAGGTTCAACACCAGAGAACTTTACTTCTCCTTCCCTTCTATTAGTATAATGCTTTCCAGTGAGCTGAGTTAAGGACAAGAGTTAAGGACTGAGTTAAGGGCTAGAGAGTTGCCTGTAAATCTATCTACCTGTGTACCTAAATGCTCATTTGAGCCATTCTCCTCATCACATGAACATGTGGCTGCACGGACACCAGTGCTGGCTCAAAGGAGTGTCAGGCACAAAGAGGTGGGGGGCAAGAGTGCAGGTAAGACCAGGTCCTTGAGAAAAAGCCCTATAGGTCAGCTTACAAAGTCCAGAACCTCAGCCTCAAGGACACCTCAGGAACCCTCTGAGTGTGCAAGAACCTTTTTCAACTAAATGCACAATCAAAAAAACAAGGTATGAGAATGGACCATTAGAACTGGCATTTTGCAGAAAGGTGAAGGCATTTCTCAGTTATGAAGCGCATCCATGACACAGTAACAGCTGAATTCAACTGTCTTGCATGCTAGGATACTGGCTTAACCCCAAGAACTCTTTCCACATAGAAATAGATTTTTTTCTAAACTGCAATCTTAAGTCAATCAAAACCTTTTTCAGTCATCTGAATTATTTTAATTAGCTTGCCAGAACAGCCACTTGGAATAAAAGAAGACTTGATTAACTTTCATATTTAAAGATACTATTTTTTTCATGCAGCAGGAAAAAGGCACTGGAACTGCCATTTACTGGCACAGAACTTCAGTAAAACCTACTTATGAAACTTCAGTACCATGGAGGTCTATTTTAAATATGGGAGGGAAAAAAAGATTGTGAGCGTTTTAGGGTGGGAAAAGTTAACTCACTCTTCTATTAGATCAGAAGGTAATAGAATTCCTGCACTGGCACACACAGTGAGCCTTCTCTCACATTAAGGAGTGAGAAGGTGAAGCTGTCAGGCTTTCATTTCCATCAGAATTAGGATTTCTTTTTTCTGCAGTGCACCATGTAGTACTGTAAGGAAAACAAACTCCCCCAGGTTCCTTGTGGGCTATACAATCAGATCACAGAAGAGCGAAGGACTCACCCAGTCTCTGAAAAGCTTTGCTGCCAGATTTTATTTTGACCCACATACTAGTAAAATAACTAGTGTCATATCAGTGCATCCTCCTCATCTGACTGAAGAACCAATACTGACAACTGTGGAAGCCTCCTCCCCTCATTCTGCTTGCTAGAGGGAGGGTCAATGCAACATTGAGCTAATACAGAAAAGAAGAAGGGGAATTTAGATGGTGGGCAGTCACAACAACAATTTCCTTCCTGCTTTTGCAACCTATTTCTCCAGCCTGCCCATTCCCTCCATGGTACAGCTGCTGCTTCCACCCTTCTGTCATCTCTTTTCCATATGCATTTATTTTTTTAACAAGCCCTTTACCTCTTCCACTGTGACTAATGGGGTTAAAGCACTGTAGGGCCTTCCCGAGCTTTTTCTTTCACAGTGAAATCCATCCTTACAATGCATTCACAGTCTAAACTTCCTTGGTACTTGAAGAGTCACTCATCTCCATGATCATCTATCTTCCTATCCTGTAACATTTTCAGGCTCACATTAAACCAAGAAAAGCAAAAGAAGATACCATACTGTTCTAGAAGACCTTTTGGTTTTTAATTCTTCAGTTCTACCCTCGGTTCTATAGTCCCTCAAAATCTTGATGTGCACAGCTAAGCCTAGGGATTTCCTGAGTTAACCTACATTTTTGCTTTTAAGTTCACTCCACTGTGCTGTTTGGTTATTAGCGTGAAAGGTATTTATACTCATTTTCAATTTTGCATCTCATTTTCAGATTTATCTGTGTATGCTTCCAGCTGCAGCAACCATATTCACACTCCTACTTTCCGTCTTGATTTCTTCCTGATCATTTTACATTGCGGGCCTCAGAGGGAAGGGCAGCATTTTTAGCTTGCAGAGCCCGCATCATATTGCAGCTGGCCAAAAAAGTGAAAATAAAGGGTTTGAGCACCAGACTGAATGAACAGATGCAGCTACACAAAAGGACACAAGACTAGTCAACACTAGAACAATACATGCGTGTTTTTTCTGGGGGAAAAATCTTCTGGAAGCTCATTCTTCTTTCTTAACTTCACCACCCTTCAACCACCTGCATTGATGATTATTATTGTGTCAGAAGATAACAAACTTAAATACTGGTGCATGCAGTGGGCCTTTGTTAGGTCTAAGGAATGAGGAGATGAACTAGTCCCAGATTTTATGCCCAGGAGGTTTTTTAATTTGTGCACTGCATAGCAAGGTTTTCACAGAGACCTTGCAGAGGCAAGACCCTGAGCCTCATGATGCAAGACAAGAGGGACAGTCAGAGGCAATGCTTGAGCCAAGATAGAGAGGTTAGAAATTTGTGACTTCCTGTAGCAGTAGAAATGCCCCTTCTCCGTCCTCAGATTTAAGTTTATAGAATTGGTAAAGTGTTAAGGGAAGCTTTGAAGTCAACTGAGCTTGAACAAAGCATTAGCAGAGAGCAAGAAGAAGCAATGGGTGACTCTAGTTAGAGGTTCCTTCCTGTGAAAGATGAATACACACATTTGCTAAACAGCCATGGTATTACAACAGGTTTCCTTTATTTTTATTTTTTTTTTGGGGGGGGGGAGGGAGGGGGAATCCATTCCACTGCATAGACTGACAATGATTTTTCATTCCCTGGACCACTACCCATTTTTGCATATCTACGTGGACACTATAGACATTGCCTAGTACACATCAGAACTGCAGAGCTCTTGGGGCAAAGTGAATGAAATGGGACCCCAAGCTTTGTTAACCCTAAAGGGTCAGTGCAGGGTGGTATTTTTCTGGATTTGCTAATCACAAACTTTGAAGAACTGACTGCAGATATAATTATCAATGGCAGCCTTCACTGCAATAACTGTGATATAACTGAGTTCAGGATCCTAAAGGTGGTGAGAAAAGAACAGCAGAGTACAGAGCTGGAGACCAGGCAGCTTTGTGTTGGAAACAGAAAAAAGTGACTAAGGAAGAACTGTCTGGACACATAGGGATGGTGTTAAGAAAGCCCAAGCTCACCTGGTTTTGAAGCTGGCAAGGGATGTTACAGGCAACAAGAATAGCTTCTACCACCACCTGAGCAATAAAAGAATAAATAATGAAAATGTACATCATCTGCTTACAATGGATGCAGACAAGGCTCTGGACTTCACCAGCAAGGTCTTGTGGTCCTTTGAACCCAGAGTTCAAGGAAGAGAGAAAGTACCAGTACTGGAAGAGGATTAAGCCAGGGATCTCTGAAGAAATTTCAGCTTATAGAAGTGTTGGGGGGGCAGATGGGATCTTTAAAAAGATGCCGAGAGACTGGTGACACTGCAAGGCCATTCTCTCTCCAGAAACTGAAGTTGTGGAGATTAGGGGAAGTCTCAAACAACTGAATAAAGGCAAATACTGTACTCATCCTCAAAAAAGCCAAGGATAACCTAGGAAATACATACTGATCAGTCTCACTTCTTCCCTGAAAAAGTCATGGAGCAAATCCTCTTGGAGGCTATTTCTGGACACAAGAAGAAAGCGACTAGGAAAAGCCAGAACGGATTCACCAAGGATAAATTCACGCCCGATCAATTTGAGGTACTTAAAAGATATGTAGATGTAAGCACTTAGGGACATGGTTTAGTGGTGCATCACCTTCTGTGATGGAATGACTCAATTTGTGGAGGAGAGGAGAACAGTGGATGTCATTTACTCTGACTTTAGCCAGGCTCTTGACACCACTTCTCACAGCATCCTGTATTCAAGTGGAGATGTTACAGTTTAGACAGGAGGACTACTGGATGCATTGAAAAAAATGGATGGATCATCAGGCTCAAAGGCTATTGGTTAATAGTTTGTACTCTATCTAGTCACTGGTTACAAATGGAGTTCCTCAGGGAACCTATCCTGGGACATGGCTTACTCAGTATCTTTATTAATGACCTGGAGGAAAACACTGAAAGCTTCTGGGTTAAGCCTGAATGGTATCAAAATGAGTTGATGTGCTTGACTGCAGGGCTGCCATTCAGAGGAACATAAAGAAGCTAGAGAAATTGACCAAGAAGACACCCAAGAAATTCAACAAGGACAAATGCAAAGTCCTGCACCTGGAATGGTCTAACCCCCTGCGATGATACAAGCTGAGGAGGTCCTGGAGGGCAGTAGGCCAAATAGGATAGCCATGTAGCAGCAAAGGTTAACAGCACCCTGAGCTGTATCAAGAGAATACCTAGATTGATCAAGGAAAGCAATTATTCTCCTTTGCCTGGCACATGTTCAATTCTATCCAGGATACTGCACTCAGTTCTTGGACTCTCCATACAGCACTGATCTTGACAAATTGGATTTCAGCAGCTGGTCACCATGATGGTTGGGGCCTACAGCATCCGTCCTATGAGAAAAGGCCAAAAGAACTGGGCTGGTTCAGCCTACAGAAGAGACAATTTCAGAGGGACCAGAGAAACAGACCTAGGAATAAGCTGTATGCAGGACCAGAAGTAATGATGCAAACTGGAACAGGGGCAATTTCTAGTGGACAGGAGATTAAAATACACCACTATGAGGACAATTAAGACAATAGATTGTCCAGAGAGGTTGTGCAGTCTCCAGCCGCGGAAGTTTCAAGATCCAACAGGACAAAGCCCAGAGCAAACGTGCCTGTTCTCAGAGCTGACCTTCCTTTGAGCAGGGGTCTGGAATGGAGGCCTCCTCTGAAGTTCCTTCCAGCCTGAAAGACTTGGTGATTCCTAGGAATCACATCCTCTGTTCAAGAAGCCCCAGACTCTCGGAAGTTTCCAGTAAGAACACCTGATGAAGTCAGAAGACTAAAATAAAGCCTTCTTACTAGCAGTGTGAGAGTTTACAAGTGTCCTATGGTTTACTCCTCACACCAAACAGGGATGAACTGAAAACTCATTGTAATCAGAGAGAACTATTCACTTCAGAAATGTTAACTCTAGAAATCCATCAAACATCAGATGAAATACTAGCAGTCTGGTAATACACAGGGGATGACTTTGCTACTAGGAAATTAATTACAGAATCAATTTTGATACCAAATGATATTTAGAAGTCTGTAATTCTTTCCTTAAATAAAAGACCATGAATCATTTTGGAATGAGTTACTACACAAATTCAAATGTCACTCCTGAAAATTAATGGCAGTGATTAAACTGATGTGGCTCTGTTGACTTCAAAATCTCATGTCAGTAGAGGTTTTAACAGCTAAGATTTGTCCTAGGATTCCAAACTAAGCTCAATAAATTAAGGGGCATACACCAACCCACATATTTATCACCCACTGAAAAATGCAAAAAATTGAAGAACAGACTGTTTCATATCTTTACTTGCATTAAATAGCAGATGAAAATCTAACCAAGACAACTTATCATTTAGTATCTTTCACAGCTACTTAGCCCTTGCACATCATAAAATAAACATTTTGATATTAACTACAGCAACAGGTATATGCCTGACACTTTTTTTATTTTCTCCCTAAAAAAACTGCAGAATCCTTTTCTTCCCATGCACCTTTTTTTAAATGGTAAATCTAATTTCCAGATTTGTCACTGTGGTTAGGTAACATACTACAACTGCCTCCCGCTGATGTCCTCTAATTTGAGCACTTCTCTTACTCATCTGCTTGGCTGTGATCCACAAGATTCTGTGATCTCTGGAAGAGATCTGAGATTATAGCAGCTCCTGTTCAGCCACAGAAGAAAAGTTTTCTTAACGCTTACTAGCTACTGAAGCAAGTTCGTGGCAAATTCCAGCATTCCCCCTATGTACTGGTTAAGGAGCTTCGATTTCACAACTGTGATTCACCAAAAATGTTTGTTAGTACTCAGTCATCTTTCTGAAAAGAAATGGAGAATGAGATTTGGCAAATTCACATTTATTATCTAGGGAAATTGTGAAGAAGACGAGCTTACGCATATACAGGTTATACTAGAGAGTCCATTAACACCTACACTTCAACAATGCATGTATGTAGATACACTCAAACTAAGAGATATGTGGAACAGAGGAAAACAAATTGAACATGAATCCACAAAATGTTTTCAAAGTAGTTTCATCTAAGACACCATCTGCTTCATGCTAGTTAGGGTTCATGTCTCTGGGAATCCAGTACTCTCTATGTCCAGAAGAAACACATCCAACTAGGACAAAATGCTTTGTGCACACTACTGCATGAAACAGAATTAGCTAGCTCTCATAGGCAGCAATTTCACAAAATTTGTAGCAGTTACATACTTCTTGATAAAGTTTGTAAGCAAGAATCTTAATAACAAATTTTCAACAACAGATGCAAATATAGCACTAAAACTTAATGCAACTGTCAACTCTGGCCTAAGCAGCAATGCAAGGCTAAGGAGATTATGCACCTACAGTAAGTTCCTACAGGATGTGGAACAATTTGGTTCCAATCCAATGAGGTACTCAAATTCATGCTTAACTTTAAATGCATGGACATGAAGATGATGGAACTACTTATACACTTAATGTTAAATACGCGTTTAAGTGCTTTACTGGGTTAGGGCCAGAAAGCTCAGTATATTACAGGCATGAGTTTGGAGTAGAACATACAGCAGTAGTGTAGCAGGGAATTCAGGACCACAGATACCTTGGCCTAAGTCCCTCTTGCACTGTACTATTCAGAAGCGTAGCACCAATACCCAGTGCCAACACAGTGCAAATACAAGCAGCTGTGTGAGTGCAGACAGGTAAGAGGATGTCTTGCCTAAAGGTAATCAGAATAATTACAGAAGTCTGAAGAATGACAACATCAGAAGGAAAGCAAAGTGCCACTACTCTCTAACGTATATTCTGACTACACACTGTATTCCTGCAGTGAAAAACGTGTATTTTCAATTCCTACATAAACTGACAGACCGTGTTTGTGATCTGTGTACTTCATACCATCACCTGAGCTCCAGAATTCAAGTGTACCAAGCAAAGAAGGATAAGACCCACAGCAACCTACAACACATGGCATCTGCAATGCAAAAGTCAGGCTGACATTTAGCATGGTTCACCCACCACAAACACTGTACAGGTCTTACATCCCAGGCAATCATAGCACTGCAACACATTCATTTGCTCAGTCCCAACACTGTTGTTAACAGACTGGACTTTAACATGTTCAGTACTGTTCCTTGCTGCTATTCCTACACATTGTACTACAATGTACTCATGACAGCACCGTGCTACAAGGCATTCCTTTCTGCCCAGAGTCACTACTGGCTACTACATACACTTTGTCCACAAGCTGTGCACTGACAGACATGCTGCACACCATCCTCCTGCCAGTTCTGAAGCCTACATGCTTCTGAGCCCAAAAAGACCTTGTTCCACATTTGCACGGACTCCCATGATTTGGTGAGAGACAGTAGAAGAATCTGGTCTAAACAACTCAGAAGCAGCAGCATATGGGCCTGTCATCTCCAAACGTACTCTGCAATAGCCTAGCCTAACCTTCTGTAGTATGAAAAACATTAAAGCTGAACTACATGCATTTATTTCTATGTTTATACACCATAAGCACATATAATTAGCATAAAGGGAACCTAATTAGCCACATAATGTTATAGGCCATATTACTACACAACAGCCAGATGTCCTGCTGTCTTACAAAATCTATCTTTCCTGTGAGTGGTAAACTGTATTTATTGTGCCAAAATATCATGATTAATAACATCACCATAGTTAGGGACATAATGTTAAGCAAACAATCCTTTTAATCACCTTTACAGTTTAATCACCTTTGCACCAGCACTGCACCCAAATATAATTTACATTTCCAGGAGGGACAAGCCTTTTGGGACACGAAAGTAACTTTGGAGTTACAGGAGTCTGATCTGAATCAAACTAATCCATAAGCAAGTGGATTGTTGATTTTTCATATTCAGGCATTAAGAGGCAATGGGGATGAGGGACTGAAAGGAACACTGGTCAGACACAGAAATATCCACCTTACCTTTACCTGCATTTACTGTATGAAATCCATGAGACTCTTTTGGTTTTTATTTTTTGGTTTCCAAGCTCAGAAAGCACCTCCTGAAGAAACTCCGTGAGTAATAAGGAACAAATAATGAAAATTAAAAATCCAGCTAGCAGATAGGTATTTTGGGGTAACGATGAGACGTCAAATTCATTCAGCAAGTCTGCCTTGTGCGAGCATGTAAACCATGCAGTAAGCTATAAACTGGCATTGGAAATCAAAGGTTTGGCTTCAGCTCTGTTGTAAGAGTTTCATTATTTACTTCAGCACAGTTGTTTCACCCACATAAGGGGTTCTCATTTATAACTATGTCCTCTAACACTGGCAATAGTCTCACAGCTCAGTAGGAAGATGAGCACAAGAATCACACATGCCCTCCCATAGCTTGCATTTGGAAGAATCTCAGCACTGTGCTCTGCTATGGGCTAGGTTTAGGAAGCCAAGGAGTGACAGTTCACCTAGCACACATCTTCCATTAAGTTTTCAATAAACTCCCATCGTAACACAGCAAGGATTCAGGGCTTAAGCTGCAAAGTGTCTGAATGGTGGGGAATGCAAAAGGCCAGGGCTTGCTTTATGATGGCTTGCTTGACCCCCTACCATTCTCCATGACACTTTCCAGTATTGCTCCTTCAGCCGCAGCTCTGAAAAGACTTCTGAGTGCGACTTAAAAGCACAGGCAGGCCTTGCAAGAGCACTTTCTTTGCCTGAATCATTTTTTTAGCTTTCTGAATTTATTTTTTAGTTCATTTCTTTACTATTTACCAAGGCCACAGCAAAGCCAGTAGCTTTGCCCACCCTGCCCTCCATGTGCCCAGCTCACCCACAAAAGGAGGAAGGAGTTGAAGAGAGTGTGTTACAGAAGTAGGTGACATGGGGATCTCCATGTGATACCACTGCCTGGGAAAATGTAACCACAACAACAACAAAGATCTATTGCCCATTGCTGCCTGCTGTGCGTATGGGTTTGGGGAAGGGGGTGCCTGTGAGTCTTCTTGAGCAAGGCCAATTCTGGGAGGTCTGGGAAACACCTACCACCAAACAAGCAACCATAAGTAACTAGTGAGCAATGGGGATAACAACACACACAGCTCAGTGCACAGGAGTCAATTTGATGGGCTTTTTCTCATTTCTGATGTAGCTGCAATGACATGAGATGTGAATGCACAGAATAAGGTAGGAAATGTTGTATCTAAATACAGTGAAGTACAACTAAACATTGCCAGAAAAAGGCCCCTGGAATGGTGCGCCTGAGACTCAGGCCCAGCCCAGGATGCCCTCAGGTGTTCCCTCAGACATGTCTTTTCCCAAGATGTGGGTGGGAATGACATGCCAGGATCTGGTAAGGGGTCAGATTTTCAGAAACAGTGCTGGAGAAATCACTGGGGCTGATGTAACAAACCTGTTGCAGCTCTGAAGTTCCTCAGTGAACTTCACGTGCCTTCAGGTCAGAGACACCCAACGACTCACGCACAGTGACACCAGCCACAATAACAGCATTAACCACGACGTGCAGGACAAACGCTTAGCAAAACGATGCCCAGACTTACACAGCTATTCCCATTCATGACAAAGTGCGTGGATGCACAGGCTTGCTCCTTCATCTCCTCCATCCCAAAGATGCAGACAGCAGTGGCATTCCAGGCCTTGGCGTCCTGTTTGTAGAGGAAAACACCAACCCACCAGCCCCGCTCGCCCTGGCGGACGAGGCTGGAGGAAACAATGAGAGTCCTGCACCCGCAGTCCAAATACACATGCCCTTGCAAAGTAAGGCCACCCTCTGAGGGGCGCAGCTGGCGCAGGACAGCCATACTCGGTGGCTCCGTGCTGTTGCCTGCCCTGGCCTTCAAGGTATAGTAGGGAAAGAAGAGGTGGTCCCCCCACTGGAGAGCGTCAACAAAGTGCAAAGGCTCGTCCTTGCGCTTGATGATGCCCAGCTCCTCCTTGGACTCCAGGTTGCTCATGCTGCGCACTGTAATGACGGTTGCCTTGTCCGACTGGGAGGGCTCGCAGCCCAGGTAATTCCCATAGCTGCCAGTCGAGTAGGTGGCCGCCACTGCCAGGTACCAGGCGCCAGCCAGCTGGAAGACGACTCCAGCGGTGGAGCCGTCGGGCAGGCAGCTGACCACCTCGCTGCGGTTGAAGCGCTGCCGGTAGGCCGGCTGCTCCCACACCTCACAGGTGCCATCCTTCTGGGTCCAGCCAGCCAGCAGGACACCCTTCCCGCCGGCCTCCACGTAGGGCAGCAGCAGGTTGCTGCGCATGCCGGGGGGCTCCCCGCAGACCTGCCCCGCCGCCGCCGGCACCACGCGGTGGCGGAGCCGCAGCTCGGGCCGCAGCTCGTAGAGGCAGCTGCCGCCCGCCACCAGCACGCCGCCGCTGCTCACCTCGATGT
>JAOEHX010018769.1:0-10317 GCA_025448015.1 Bolborhynchus lineola | reverse complement strand
CAGGCAAGAATGCAGTTTTAACTGCTTTGCATTTATTCATTGTTTCCCAACCAGATCTACATTAATAAAAAATAAAACCCTGTAATTCATCTTAAACTTGATGAAAGCCCACACTTTTCCTGCAGTGATTATAACTTATTAATCATGTATTCACTACAGTATGGACAGACCAAAATGTTCTCTGAACTCATCCCTTTTTCATCTCCCCTGTAGTGAAAAAGAACTGAAAACTATGAGGTAAGGGGAACCCAGATCTTAAACACCCTAAAAGAAACATTCTCATGAACAGCTTGGGTAAACTTTTCTCTTAACCTCTCTTCTGTCTATAACCATCTAAGCAAAGCACAGAAGTCTTCCATGAACTGCAATGCTGTCAATTCAGTTTTAGTGGTGGGAAAGACAACAGCACAAAATAATCTGAAACCATCACTAGGTCTGCTTAAAGTGAGACTGTTTGTGATGAACAGCTGTGCTCCCAGCAGCTAAGAGTATATTTCAGAGAGGAGTCAGCCACCTCTTAGTTAGCAGTACTCCAGAAGGCTTATTCTGAAATGATGATTACTTTTATCTTTGTGCTGCCTTAAACTTCTCATGCACTGTTCTGTGTCACACACATATTCCAGTTCTTGTGATACAGGCTCGTGCTGGTATTCCTCAATACCTATACATTACCAAAACAAACATGTCCACGTCATTTACAGGTCACAAACTGTACAACTATGAACTGTGCTTCCTTGAGGGAGACAAAATATATGAGGCTCTCCTCCTCTTCCTAGTAAATTTAATAAGAAAGAAAATCAATATACAATTTAATTTTCATCTTAAAAATAAATTTGTTATCTCTAGCTTAGTGTGTCTTGTGTTGGCTGGAGGCCAGAAATATGAACAACCTGCGTTGTACAGAAAGCCTGAGTCCTTAATCAATGCAACAGAATATTTCCATAGCCTCTCAGTATGACAAAAAACAGTTAATCAATAACTTTGTGATAATCTTGGCCTGCTGTAAACATGATTGAAATATTCCTGGAAAATTTCTGTGCACTGTTCAAAAATTGTAGAAGGTTTTTGCAAACAGAACAACAACAACCCCTGTTAAAATAATGAAACCCTGTCACACAGACCCACAAAGACAGAACACATCAGAGCTAAGGGAAATATGTTAATCAAAGAATAATAAAGTAAAAAGTGACTTGCTCTGACTTTAGCAAGCCCTTCTGTATGTGCATCTTTCAGCTGGAAGGGGGATTGTCTTTGCAATTATATTTGTAAAACAGAATAGACATGGGATTGAAAATATGCTCTTGGAAATGGCAATGTGGTAAAATGCTATCTTCTGTGAAAATTGCTCCATTAACTCCTTTGTTAACAGGCTGCTTCTGGTACTTAATTCAAAATCAACAAAAAATTATGGATGCAGATAAAACTGCAGACAGCAAATTAGTTGCTATGCAATAGGGTAAAATGTCAGGCTGCCTAAGAGATTCCTTCAAAAAAACTTTAAAAAAAGGTTAAGAAAGATAATTTAATCAATTTGAAGTGTTGGATTTGCTTCTCAAGAAGTGTGAATTCAGATCCAGCTAATTGTTTTTATTATGCTGGTCATCAGAACTGTAATATAATCTTAAAGGAATAGGGTTTAAGGCATTTTAGCTTGAAAATTATGAAAACTGAGTTGAGAAATGACTGGGTATTATCGAAGGGAAAGAGATGAGGTGAAGAGAAAGATCAAAATTGTGTCAGAAGTGTCTACAATAAAATTCTGCCTATGTGTTTCACACCAGACAGAGGGCAAAGACAAGTTTCCAAAGAAGATACTAACTCACCCCCAAGCATATAAGACTTTTAAGAAGGTTCTGTCATCAAGTACTATAGCCTAATGAGTGTACTTCTGCTCTTAAAATGTAAAGTCTTTGAGGTGCTATAGAAATACATGTGTTATAGAAAGATACAACAGAGGACTTAGAGAACTTTTTTTAATGTGCAAGGGTTTCTTCCTGTTACATAGATGTAGTCTCACTCACCAGTGCTCAGGTTCCTTCATATCAAGCTGCAACACTATGTGCATTCTCCCCCAGGCAAAGTTGGTACTGCTTTTTGTGAGCTTATTTCTTTCCCAGTGAGGGCTTGACTGAATAATCATGTCCCCCTTGATATATTGCAATCCCCACAGATGTTAATGGAGATTTAAAATGTTAAAATTATCATTAGTGAGATTTCTTTTCTGTTCCTACATAAAGAGGGTTACATCAGAGAACCAGTTAATTGTCACTACTTTTATCCTCTACCGGCAATGAAGTTACCTCCAAAAAAAGTAAGGTAGAGGAGCTCACCCACTCTTTTACTAGTCTGCCTTTTGCCCTAGACATATAATGATCTGTTCTCTTTTACCTTGCGACACAGAGATATGATAGTAATGGTCCTGACAGCACAGAACAGATGATTTTTCAGCCAAGGGATGCTCTTTGTATTCTCACTCATAATCAGAGGACTGCAGAGCACTGATTACAGGTTAGAGCCAGCTACTCTCTAAGATCTCAAAAAAAGCAGCTACAGGGTGATCTTACAACTCCTCCACAGTGCTCACAGCACTATCTTGGGAATCCTAAGGGATGCTAGTCTTCATTTAGCATCCCTTGCTCTTTGCATCCATCCTTGATAGTTCCAGTTAGCTACATTTATGTCGTGCATAGTCTCAGTATCACAGGTAGCATTCTTGGGGAAGCTTCATTCTTGATGAAAATTTCAAGTTTCAAATAATCAATTTTGAAGAAAATACTGCATCATATATGCTCTGAAGAAAGTTAAATGCAATACCTACATACTGCATTTAAAATATTTGCCAGATATTAAGAATCTAAGAGCATATATTTAAATCTATGTCAAATAATATCACCTTGACTCAGAAATGATGCCTGGATAAAGATACTACAAAGTACTGACATTTCATAACCAGCAAAAGTATGCTGCTGCCATCTGAGGCCTTGTAGTCTGTGCCCAAACTGAAGCAGCAGCAGAACTCCCAGGTAAAGCCAGGACATCTGTATTCCCTAGTGTGCTTGCACAGAACTGGAGATAAAACTGCTGTATGTTTTGTTTATTTGGAGTCTATATCTTACTAAATAGGATACAGTTGTACAAATCCAATGTAGACAGTCTTAACATGTCTGTTTACAAATAAATTACTTACACTGAAGGACCCCATATATTTTACTTTGATTTTCTTTTGGTTTGCCTAAATAATTAATTATGCTTCCCTTCATTACAATTTCATCACATGAACCATTTTATTCTTCCCAAAATGTTTTTATACAAGAACTATATGTCACAGCCTTTCTAATTTAATTCTGCAGACATTGTATTCTTTCTACGTAATTTCTTATGTTCATTCTTTCACAGCTTAAAAGATTTTGCCTGAGCATGTTTTCATCATTGCTGTCTCTTGATTCCTTGGCTCAAATCTTAGAACCTAGACAGAGCCAACTAGAATGGTCTGAATTTAAGTTCAGGAGGAAGTCATGGGTAACAACAAAGAATAACAGACAAATAGTAAAGATTTGTCACAGATTATTGTATATTGCATGTATAACATTTATAAAGCGCTCTTAAAGGTATGAACTCACTAGTAGCTAAAAATAATCCCCATGAATAAATTTATACTGGAAATGAGCCATAAATGTACTATGGTTTAGGTCAAGTCTGCTGTAGTATCGACAAACTGCCATTGTTAGGACCTGTGGGAAGCTATTTTACCTGAAATTTCAAAGTGGTGAATGGAAAAACTGTGACAATAAGAACCTAGATGCCTACTTCGCCAGAAGTGTTATGTCAGTTTTGGCCAGGGTTTTATCACTGATAGTAAGGACTTGGGGGGGTTAAAATGCACCATCTGTTGTGAAAGATCTTTAATCTCTAGGAAAAATGCCTTTCAAAGCTCTGGAGGCCACCCAGAAAATTAACATCTGGAAAAAATACTAGTTCCCCCATTTAGTCCTGAGCTCATCAGTTTCATCTGTGCCTGTACATGACCTCATTCCTGGGTGAAATACTGGAATTGTTTTGCTTACTTTTCAATTTCCTTATCACAAACTTCCTTATCACATGACAAAGATAATGACAAAAGAAAAAGCAACTTCCATGATTCAGTGCCAGTTTTTCCCCACTTTTACTAAACAGGGGAGACCTGGGATGAGAACAAGGTAGAGATATGGGACTATACAACTACGTTACTACCTAAATATATGAGAACAAAACCGTTTTGAAGCAAAAGCAAGGGTATACTTTCATTATTATCTAGCATTTCAGGATTTTAAACCTTGAAGACCATGAGAAGACTTGGCAAGCATCTTAGACAGCTCTTCAGGAGTGCACAGTCATCCTCCTTTGTGTGCCCTGAGTTTCTTAAATTGTTCAGCTGCTGTTTAATGTCCTTGGCTTCCATTCTAGGTTTCCCATGCTGCTCCTGAAAAATGTTTGCAACCTTGCTCAGCAGATGAAGGACAAGGATGGATATCTAATCTGAGATGTATACTACTGCAATGCTTCAAATAGAGATGGAATTTAGGTTGAAGTCCTAATGTGGAAGATGAACACAAGCTCAGATTCTGTTTCCTGTTTCTTCACTGAGAGCTCTGAGTTTCTATTCCATCATCATTATCACTGATTCAACTGTGTCTTTTTCAAAGAAGAGGAAAATGAAAACCTGCTAGACAGTGGAAGGATAGGGAGCAGGGGCTGAGCTGAAAAGCTGTACCAATTTTCCTGAAAATCACCTAGATCCACACTGTCACAAAAAGCTTACTTCAGAGTAGCCAGCCTAGTTCTTGGCAAGAATCTGAGACCCTCTTCCTTATCCATGAAGAATATCAGGAACAGTCTTAGGAACAGTTAGCATCTGCTCAGCCGAGGCAGAAATACAAAATCAAGCTGGGCATTGGTCACACCCATGTAGTACTTAGAATGAGGAGCCTGCTAGTTCCCTGGGTCCCCAGATCACTTTGGATTGTTAACACACAAAACTGGGCTTCAATACACCCATGGCCTTCCTCATTTTCAGCCATACAAAATTATACTTTGCTCATGTTATTCAGAAGCCTTGAACAGGCCCTTCTAGCAAATGATCTATTCCCAGCCACTATCTGCTATGACGTAACATTTATTTCTCTTTATTCCGCTGAAAAATATTTGATTTCTTGCACCTAACTACAGTTCTTTTCATGAAAAGAAATAAGCATCTGATCCGGAATCTGATTTTTGTTCTCCAGAAGGCTGAGCAGGGAATTCTGAGACATAGTCTTTGGTCTTCTGCGTAGTTTTCTACCATGTCCTGTACAGCAGCCTTGCTTTGATAGATATTACATTCCTATTCTTGTTTCACTGACACTCTACTAACCTTATGATTGAAAAGGATGATCTTAGTGTGAGATCAGATTTTTGTCTTGTATGTGATGTATTGCAGCTGGCAAACTTCTCTTGAACTGAGGAAATTTACAGGCAAACATCCAGTATCCAAAGTACAGTTCCAAATATTCATCCAAGTAACTCACTCCATGGCTGCTTTCCCTATCTTCACTGTGAGCATATGTCTTTTTCTTCTCCCAAGTCAAGGGCAGATTTTCATGGCAGAAAGAATAGGGTCTAAACCAGATTAAGCTAATTACAGTAAATGGTATTCTGGAGTTTTCTTTTTTCTTTATTTTTTCTTCCCCTCCTTTATTTTGTCTACTCTTGGATGACTTTTGTGATGCTGTTGTTGTGAGACAGATACTAAGAAATTAAATTTCACTTCTCTGTATTTTACTGGAGGCAGAGATAAATATTAGGAAACTGGGGACTACATTGATTGTGCTTCTTATAGCATACTTTAATCCTTTCATATTTCCTCTTTTTTTCCTCCTTTATTCTGTAGTGTGACAGCTGTGGCTTTGGTGGGGATGTACTTGAAGAGACCATAAAATGTCTGAGTAAATCTAACGAGAACTTTCCAAACACTTCTGGGGAGCGGTGTACTTTTGACTGTCAATTTATGCTGTGTCATTTGTGCTGAATCACTATGTGTATTACTGTGCCAAAAGGAGACAAGAAGTCCGTCATTGCAAAGGAGGCTGCTGCTCAGATGCTGGTACACCAGCTGCCTACACACTCAGCCAATATAAAAATCACATGTACTCCATGATTAAAGGAGGTGATCCTCAAGAAAGTCAATTACATGCTACTATTAGAGTGAACAGCTGGCAATCTGAAAGCATAATATTAAAAAAATGTCATTACACTCATTTGCTCTGGAAAATGGACCACAGTACAGAGTCAAACAAACATGTTGAAAACTATTCAGATGGATTTAATTACAGTACTTAGTGCCTGGACTCTCAAATACAAGAAGAAACCTAGAAAACGGATGACAATTTAAGGTCATAATAAAAATTTCATTCTGTTCACAACATTCACCTTTTAACATCTGTATTGGGGAAATCATTGCCATTTCCAAAAGCAGCACACATTCTTTCACAAAACATTTACTGACTTGCAATATTCTCCAAACCCCATGTTTTTTGAGTGGTTCTTTCTGTTCAAGTCAGCAGGAAGTTACCTGGGCAAAGACTGAATTAAAATGTCAAAGTTACAAAACTATCATCCTAAATAGTTCTGAGCAGTGCAATATTGTTTAGAGAAATCTGACCGGCATTTAGAGGTCCTCTTTAAGTTAATTTATGTCTTTCCGGCCATGTCTTTTCCAGCAGCATCATGCATCCCTTGCTGAAATGAGAGACAAGGCTTCATTAATATTGCAGAATTTTACCTTAATATTGTAGAACCATGTCCCTAAAGAGCTTCAACTAGCAAAACAACAAAGCCAGAAATCTGCATTACTCATGACTGCCACAGGGGTTTATCTGAATCCCTGTCCACAGGGCCTGGAAAATAAAAGATGAGATGAGAGCAAACAACAAAAATATATACTTCTTAAAAAATTAGGCTATCTCATACAATTTTGAAATGGCAAACTATTCTCCAAATTGTTCTGCTTGAGCAAGGTGATGCTGTAAACGTGGCACTTTCACATCCACTGAATGCAGCATTAAGTACAGAATTATCTAGATATGCTATCAACAAAAAAGATGGTTTTGATAGCTTAGTGCTACTAGTCTGAAATCAAAGCTTCATATTCTGAAATGATCAAAGGGCTCTTTTGATGCTGTTGAGGGCCTAAGTGACTGTCTGCTCTAAAGGACCTTTCAGGGTGCCAGAGATCTTGGGAACCTTGAACATGCAGGTCTGTTTGCACTAAGCAGATTAGTACTTCATACTGATGCTGTATCATGTCCTCAGGCAGAGCAGATACACTGAAGAAGTGGTGTGAGGTCTGATCTTACTGCATGCGCCACACATGGTCTCTCTGCACAGAAGTGCTGAAGCAGTTGTCCAGTGACAGACAGAGACTGTGCTGCCTGTAACATGGGAAACCTGGGGCTTGGCCCTGGCAATAAGCTAGTCATGTCTACAAAACTTGAGAAGAGCAACAAGAATCAGTTTTAACTTCAGCTTATGGTGACACAGACTCAGAACAAACAATTTATGCCAGTTTGGAAAGCTCACCTAAACTCAATTTATGAGCATCACTGCAGTTCACAAGTGCATTCTCAGCTAAAATCCTGCAACAATTTAGTGTGGAAAGAACCTCTAAAAGTCATCTGGTCTGACTCACTGCGCAAAGCTTCCACCTTCTACCCAAGCTTCAAAGTCACATCCAAGCTCAAAGAGCTTTTCAGGCTAGTGATGTGTGGACAGGGAAGGGTTAGAGTATGCAGAGAGAGAATCCTCATTCAAATCAGTTGCGCAAACATAAAATAGTGGCATATGAGAGACCTATGGTATTGCACCAGTCAGGGGTATCTATGACTGAGGGCACAGTTTCATGCATGACATTGGATTGACCTTATAGGGGAAAAAAGTCTGCTCTTAGATTGTAAAGAACACTGAAGACATAGAAGGGTGGACTGTTTGGTGGACGAGGAATTGTTTGAATGGTTGCATCCAGAGGATAGTGGTCAATGACTCAATGTCTAAATGGAGATCAATAACAAGTGGTGTCCCTCAGGGTATCCCTACTGGGACACAAAAATAATCAGAGGAATGGAACACATCTCCCACTAGAAAAGGTTGAGAGAGGTGGGCTTGTTCAGCCTGGAGAAGAGAAGTCTCTGGAGAGATCTTATTGCACCTTTTTAGTACGTAGAGGTGACCTATAAGACACGTAGGATAAACATTTAGCAGGTCAAACAGCAGTAGAACAAGGGGTAATAGTTTTAAAGTAAAAGAGGGTAGATTTAAATTAGATATGGGAAGAAAACCTGAGAGAAAGAAAACAAGAGATGAGAAATGGTAACTCAGCAAGATGGAAGATCAGACCAAATGTCATAGGGGCTGCCACTTCCCCACCTGACTGATGAATGCCGGATGCCCGATCAGCAGAGGCAGAGATTCATCAGGAGTCTGTCTTACAGGTTACGAGCATCGATGTTAAGCCTATGACTATACTCCAGATGTGTGCTGTGCACGTAAACCAATAAATAAGATCATTGGGATGCATTCATGTATTGTGTATAAATCTCTTTGCAAGTGTCTGCAGGTATTAAAATGCCCAGTACAGAAAGGATTATACACTTGTCTCCAGAAAAGTCTCCTTGGGCTGTAGTATTTGGTACCTTCATGCAAATGTTTTAAATGCTTAGGAAGTCTCAAAAGCATGACATGCCCATGAATAGGAAGCTAAATCAAAGCATGAATTTCTGTTGCTAATAAAGAGACTAAATTGTATTTTGTAGAGCTGTGGATGTGAAAGAAAGGAATGCTTTTGCCGTGAATCAAGTGTGAGATTTCTCTCAAAGCACTTAGCCAGGGCTTGGCGTCTTTACCAGAAGGAATTGCCTTTTTTTTTTAAGGATTGATTTGAAAACTGGTTTCAATGAAATAATTAGCAGGCTGTGCAGGGTTTGGAATGTATGTGCCCAGATGGCTGCAGACATATGAGATCTCATTTTGTCAGTATTTAAACTCAACAAAGATATGCCAGGTTTGATCCAGGAGCCATATGGCCACAATGCCATGTCTAGTGGCAATCCATACACCTTCCGGTTTGAGAGGGGGAACCCACTTATGATTATATTCCTCTCTGTAGACATATTCTGCATACAATATGTATAGCTATTGTACGCTGCAAAATATGTACCACAAAGATGGTGAGGTTTTCTTCTCTTGACCTTCTCAGAGCCTGAAAAATAATGCTAAACCAAAGCAGAATCCAACCAAGCATGGACACCTGTAAATTCTCTGCCTATCTGTGTTAGCAGCTTCTAATTTGACATTTGTTTGTTGTGAGTTTCATATATATCTATACAGAACTGCTGTAACACAGTATTAAATATTTATTTAGATGCATAGGGATACCCCACGGAGAAATCTGCTGAGTGTCGCAATCAGATAAACAGCCACTAGCTATATGCTTATTAGCTTGGACTCTGTCTTCAAGAATATCTACAAATACAGCATAAAAGGATAAATTCACTATGCTTTGTGTCACGGAAAGACAATAAATAAATAAATGCATCAAAGATTTTGCCTGAATATTATTTTAGCTTTTCCTACCCTACTGCATGTGAATACAAAGCAGAACTGAGAGGGGGAATAAAAAGAAAAACAAGTGATTAAAATTTAAGAATTTGTGATATTAATATCTTTTTTTTTTTTCTTTTGCATTCAATAATAAAATACTTTTTAAAGATCTCTTTTTCTAAAGTTCCATTTAAATCAATTATTTTCTCTCACAACAATAACAGTTGAAAATCCATAGTACAAAAAAATAATATAAAAAGTATCAAATATTGTCAGAAGAACAAACCCCAAACACAAGATGATGAACAGGTTATGAAAGCTCTTTGCACTCACACTCATGCCTTTATGTAATATGACTTACAGAATGGAATCTGAAGTTATTTGCTTGGCATCCTTTTCTTGCAACTACTGTCTGTCACTGATAAGAGACAGAAAAATCAGATGTTTGTGACAGTATAATTTCACCTACAGACATCATATTTTGAATTACTGGGAAAAAATGGTTTCTGTAGTATTTTTCTCTCTTCTGTTATTGCTGTAATTCACTTGATATGAAATGAATTGTCTTATTGTTAAAGGTACAAATCTGTGTATGAACATGAAGAAGGTTCTCCTTTGGGTGTGACTGGATGTAGTTTGCAATTATTAAGCCTTTTAATAATTAAGTACGAGGGGTTATATTAAAATAATACTTTATACCTTGACTTA
>JAOEHX010018766.1:0-11598 GCA_025448015.1 Bolborhynchus lineola | reverse complement strand
AGGCCAAAGTCTGCTCTCATGAAATTCAGGGCAGTGAGCTTGTTGAACGCTCTTCTCACTGTCCTAAGGATCTCGAATTCGACCATTTCATGATTGCTGCAACTAAGGCTGCCCTGGAGCATCACATTTCCAGTCAGCCCTTCCCTGTTGGTGAGCACGAGGTCAAGCTTGACACCTTTCCTTGTTGGCTCCTCTATTACTTGCAGAAGGAAGTTGTCTTCCACACAATCAAGGTACCTCCTGGATTGCTTACGCCAGGCCGTACAATCCCTCCAACAGATATCAGAGTGGTTGAAGTCCCCCATGAGAACAAGGGCCTGCGAGCAGGAGGCTGTTCCTATATGTCTATAGAGCACTTAATCCACAGAGTTCCAATAACTGACATTAAGATGAGCTTTCTTCATATTTCCAGTATTGTTTTTTGAAACTGCATTGAATCTCATTAGGTTGAGTGATCATTAGATGAAGTAATTATTCTCTAATTTACTGTTTTCCTATACTTACTAGTGTTTTTACCTCTGCTCTGACACTGTGTTGGCCGCCTGATTAGAGCAAAAGATCCTTTACAGGCAAATTTCTCTTCCCTTTCCTTCTGGTATATGCCTGAGGAATTTCTCTTACTATTATTTTGCATGTCAAAAGCTGATGGTAACAGCTTATGCCCTCGCAGACAGTCAAAACTATAGCAATCAGCATTTGATTGTTGATCTTAGGGAACAGTTGAAACTTGAGTGTCATGGGAAGCAAGAATTTGGATTTGGAACAACTGAGTGAAGGAAAAACTCCTAATGAGACTGGGGGAAATTCCCAAGGAGAGGGGAAAAAAAGATTTTACGATTCCTAATGAAGAAAGAATGATTAAACAGCCACTCACTCTCCTTAAGGTCACTAAGAAAGTAATGGCACCAAGATTTCCAGGAAGCTGTCCAACAAATCAGGAAAGAGTGATGAGAAGTTGTGGATCCTTTGATACTTAGAATTAAAATCATACTTTCTACCTAGCAACTGAACCCTGCACACTTAAAATTGTATTCAATCGTTACAGATGAAAACATACAAAAAAGCAAACTAAACCAAACAAAAAGCCATGTGCCAATATTAAATTGCTGCTGAAGCCCTAAACGCCAACATTTATTTCTGCTGTTCTTAATGGCAGAAACCTGAGCTGTCTAGAATCTTTTGTGAGAAAAAGCACATGAACTGCATTCCTTATTTACACATTTTTCATGCTTTTAATTTTTCTCTTTTTAAAAACTATATTAAGAACAACAGAGTATGTCAGCTTGTCATTCATTCTCTGTAAGCCACTTTTAACATCATTATATTTTAACACAATATTCTCAAAAGCTTTCCCAGAAGAAGAATGATTTAGTATTTAACCATATTTTCTTTGATCTTTACATTTACAAACACATTATTGTGGAATTCCTCTTTTTATACAGCCTGAAATCCCTCTTAAGATCACAAAAAGTGTTTTTTCTTTTAAATCTGATTCTCCAAGAATGCTGACATTTAAGAATTTTGGAAGGTAAATAATAATTTCTTCTTAATTTTGGCTATTCAAGATGGCCAAAATCTCTGGAAAAGAGCTCAGGAGTGTTTTGCTTCAGCCAAAGCCAAATCAGAATCTTGTCTGATTTAGCCTTAAACTGACAGAAATTTTAAAATAAAGCTGATTCAAAGGAAAAAGCTGTATTTGTATTTCTTTCCTACTAAAACCCCAAATTAGTTAGAACAATTTTCTATCCATGTTACTGTAGTTTCAGCAGATTTTGATGGTGCCTTCTGTACCCTTACTCCACAAAGGCAAGAGCTGATAGTATTTATATGCCTTTGAAATTCCATGTTTTATTTATGTTATTTGTGTATTATGCTTCTGGGCTACTGTGATATCAGCCCTCAGGAAAATTAAACCCCCTTGCTGAACCAACTCCAAAATAGGTTTGGAAAGCACTACCACAGTCCATGTTTACTAAAATATCATCCTTATTACTTTTTTTTTCTATTATTAGTAGGATCAGTGATGGATTTGGCTGCATCTGGAGCAAGGATTTCACTTTCTAATTTAAAGAATGATAAACCATGGAAAGATAGACAGCTAGGCAGGAGAACAAGGTAACACATTTTTGCCATTTTTGGCATTAGTTTAACTATTGCCAATATGGCGAACAGAAGGGGTCAGGCAACTGTCAGCAAGTAACAGATGGACTAAACAGCAGCAAAATATTTTAAACAGTTTTGAACATTATTGTAAAATTCAAAGGTTATACAGAGTAGCATTGGGGAGCAGGGGAAAGACATGGAGAAGGAACTAAATGGTGCTTTAAAACTGCTCAGTAACAGTACCTAGTACACATGATGCAACAGCTGCTGCATTAGAGGAAAAACTGGTGCACGCTTGCCAAGAGTCACTGACAAAATCAACTTCTGCACAGACATTTGTGTCCCACTTAGATTCCAGCAAGAAACTTTTGTCATTCATTACAGCAGAACTTCACGCTAGTGAGTGCGCAAAAGGTGAAAGTTCCATCCAGGTGCCCAAAATGCAGGTGAGCGGCTGATGGCTACATTTGTTAAAAGAGGTCCCACACAGTGTAAGTAATGTGTGTTGATGCTTATATCATTTAATTCCCTTGTGATTAAAAATCTTGCAAGAAAGAATCTCTTACAAATGCCATCAAATTCACCTACTGTTTTTAGTTCCATGGGGTGTCATTTTAGACCCCAAAAAAGACACTGCAACCTTTATGTAAACACAGAAGTTAGTCTGATCTTTTCAGTTAAAGTCTCAATGATACAATATCCATAATTAAAAAATAATAAATATTATAGAAAAGAGGAATTTATTCTGGGAATTGTTATAACCCAACCACAACCATTACCTTTTGTAATGCAAAAATACACCATTACACCCACTCTACATAGCATTTATTTAATGGGACCTTTGCCATCAGTTTCAAAGAAGATTGTCTAGTCCAAAACATTCATCAAAGCTTTTGAGCAGGAATACAAATTTTGATTTAATTCAGCTTCCTAGTCATCATAAGAAATTCAGCAGCTTTTCCCTGCTATTTCCAGTTTTTTGTAGGAATCATGAGAAATAGGAAATCCTTTTTCTTTTTAAAATGATTGGCCCCTTTAAAATCTCTGTGGTTTTATTATATTCAATATAACACTTCTAAAAATGGAAATTTTTACTCAAAATCTTCCTTCCAACATTGATGGACCGGAACTTCCGTACAAATACTGCAGTTCAGACCCACTTGCTACATTGGAAAAAATTTGGGAGAGGCTAATCCTTTCAATACACCATTATTCAGAGACTGACAGGTAGTAAACAATAAAAGTTATTACACAGAAGGGATGGCAGACTGGAATGCAACATTCCAGAGGGGTTTTTTTTCCATCTGCAGGCAGGCTAAAGCAATTATTTCTATCTGTCTATTATCCGTCAAAAATAGTTACTATATTGTAATTTGGCAATAAAATAAATAATTACTGAGTAGATCAAAGCACAAGCTCTCAAGGTAGTCTCACCACCAGTCAGGATATTACAGTTTTTGAGTCATGAAACCTCTAAGAGGATAAAATAATACCTTGCTTGTTAACAACATTGTTTTCGCTAACAAAAAATTGTTTATTTTCAACTGTTCTAAGTGAGAGTTTATAGCAAAAATGCAAAATCTAGCAGAATAAACATTAATTAAATATTTCTTCTTATTTTTGTGATGTGAAAAAAACCTGGCCTTGACATTTTCCATCACAAAAGTGATAAAAAGTGTGGTATATAAATTACAGTTTTGAAAATTTCTGCATTATTGAAAAAGACTGCAAAGGAATACTTGATGTCCATTATATTTAGGGAAAAAAAGGTAAAAAATGGCAAATGTGTTGTCTTATTGATTCAGCATTAGACACCATTACATAATTTCCCTGTATAGCACTTTTCTTTCAGTACAAAAGTTGTTTGTTATTTCAGCGTTTTAATACTAAATAAGATATGGTAAGAAAACAATGTGATTTTATGCAAGACAAAAGAAATGCAACCTCCTTCTTTTATGTGTTTAAATATTGAATTAATTACATCAACACCCTTTCAAATTTCATTTATATGTAAATGATGAAACAGTGCTGAAACCAAAAGCAGAAAAGAATTTTTAAATTATCTAGTTACATTTGGAGTATGTATAGGGCTAGGGAAAGAATATCAGTTAAAACAAACTCACTGCTTCCTCAGAGGTCTCTTTAATAGATTCTGAACACATTTGAGATAGAGACTATGACAAGATTTGCCATAAAAGTATGAAACTTTTACTGAAACCTCTGAAAAAAATCCTGAGATTACATTGTGGAATAGCCCTCACCGAAGGAATTAATGGATAATCTTAAATAGCACTTCAGATTTTGGATTCTCGCCTGAGGGTTAAGAAACCTGAGTTTAAACTAAGCTCTTTCATCCTTCAGGCCAGTGATCTGAATCATGACCTTCCACTCCCATACAAGGATGCTTCTAGTCATAAGAAAGACCATCAAGCAAGCTAAAAACTTGAATTTCAGATCTCTGACAGTAATTTTTAAAATATTTTTAAAGTGGTCGGTTATCCAATTAACATCTCTGCTATTTTAGAGGTGTTTTGTCTGACTAAGTGCACAGGATGTCAAAGAATTTCTTTCAGGCTGACAAATACTTGGATATATATGAAACCTGGAAGTCTGAAAGGCAGAAAATTAAAATCTTAGGAATTTACATATGCTACTGAAATGTACTTCAGTCATTGTTCTCATAATCCTGGTCATTACATAGCAAACTACAAATTATGAGTCACACACTCTATTTTCTTGTGACTTGGAAGAATGCCATTCATCCATTTAAGTCAGTCTCTTCCCAGTATATACTTTGGCAGTCTGGACAGAAGGAGGGCACATTGCAAATAATGTTTTGTTTAGTGTTCTGCACAGAGCAGTTTTTTGAGTAGTCTGAAATACTGAGAAAAGTAAACTAAGTTCTTAAGAACACTAATTGGGAGCAGCTTGAGTATGCCTGCATAATCCAAAAGCACGTTGAACCATGCATCTGCCTTTGTTGAAATGACTAAGAAAAGTCCCTTTAAGATTGCCTGAATGACTTCCTGGTTACTGCCTACGACCACATTGCCCATTATGTCCTATTTTTACAAATTTCTCAGTAGAAATTGTTTGGAAGTGATAACTGTGTAGTGTTATTTAGTTTTCAGGCTAAAGTAATTTTTGATGAGTTAGCACACACTTCCTGCTGTCCATTGCATGTTATCCCATATACCTCTCCTTCCACTTATGTATTTATAGGAAGTGTTAATAAAAAATGAAATTTTATAAGCATCTGGTCAAACAAGAACCTTCAGATCTCTTCCCTGCTTCATCCTAATCACCCTTCAATACAGTTACACCAAGCTGAGTTGTTGGGGTTTTTTGAGTATCAGTGGCTGCAATATTGCAAAGTATTTCAGAGGAACTCTTATCTGCTTTTCCTACAGCAATGCTATATGTGCCTACCTCTACTGAGGTAAATTGAAATCAAATTTACCATCTCCTGGCACTATGACATGACTCATGCTCACAAGATAACTGAATCACTGCTTCATGTCCTTCTCTCCAGCTGTTGAAAGCCTAAAAGAGCCTACTTTGCATCTGCTCTTAGTAACTTTTTAGCTTACATATTATATTTTATATTAATCACTTCTATTCCACTTCTGTTACTTCAGGTTTCAAAATCATCTTAATATTACTTCATCTTTTACATCTCAGATATTCTTTATATGGATCACACCTCCTAGCCCTGCATCCTCAGAAAATTTCACTGGCACACTCAGTAAGTGAAAGTAGCAGAGTTAAGCTCCCTGAGGATTCTGTTTAATAATACCTTTTCTTGCAGTCAGTACTCATCTTCCAGTACTGCCAGCTTTTGCCTCATTAGCTGGCACCTAAACCATATTACTATGAAGAATCTAACATTCTCTGTCCTAAGTAGTTGTTCCTCATAAGATACCAAAGCTTTGGTTGTAGCAGTTAAAAAACATAATGAGTCGAGACTTTAGGGAAGGTTAATGTTTCTTAGTCAACTGATTTGAGCATACATAAGGGGAAACAAATAAGCATTTCAACACACTAGAAGAGACCAAACAAGCTTCTATTTTCACTTTATTCATTTCACTTTTCTTCACTCAAAAAACAGTTATTTTGCTTCTCAAAATACACCAAATAAGCAGTTTTTTTCCAATAGAACATTACACATGATCCACTTCTCCTTACAAATAGAACCTCATTACTCTAACTCAGACTATCAGATCTATTGCATCCCTCTATTACCATCATTTGCTGTATGTAAAATTGTCTAGATATATTTAGTAAACAATATATGCTCACCTTGACATACAAAGGTCAATTTTCAACTTCTCTTTTCCTTAGAAAGATGGAACTATCACTTAAAGTATCTCCTCTAGTTCCTTTTCATAAGTATATAGTTAGAAATATATAGAAGATGTAATATAAATTATTTCAACAGGGGCTTTTTATTTATTATCCCTTTCCATCCAAATTCCTTCTGCCCTGGGCCCTATATAATGACCACTATATAATTAGCACATTGCTATCTCCTCCCATTTTCTCTAGTGTGAAGTTAATTTATCAATATCATTTGAATAGCATAAGTCTTTTCAAGATAGAGTACTTCTGGTTAAAGAATGAGAGGGGAAAGAGCACTCAGGACAGGAAGAAAGATTTACCTTGTTTTGTGTTGGGTAAACTTTTGTTCCTTCATATTCAATTACAACATTCCTTTGACTTCCGTGTAGGTTAAGGTACTTCCAGCATTTTAAATGGTAAACAGCCCATTCAAATCTTTATTGCTCCCTACCATATCCACAATAGTAAATCGGAAGGATTTTTTCTTAAAGTCAGGAATTATTCATTATACTGCTTTTACATTTACTTTGTTTTTCAAATGATCTTGTTAACAAGTATTAGGAGTCAGTATATTAGTACTTAGTCATTACATTACTACTCAGTCTACAAAATCTCAGAATAAACAGGGAACACAGAGAATAAGAGAATCATAGAATGGTTTGGGTTGGAAAGGACCTTAACATCATCTAGTTCCAATCCCCCTGCCATGAATGGGCCTCCAAGGACACCAGAGAGGGACTCTTCAGCAGGGACTGTAGCGACAGGACAAGGAGGAATGATAAGGTTTTCTAATCAAATTTCAAAGACCTTTTCTAGAGATGTCACAAACTGTGTGGTTAGGTAGCTCTAGGTAGACCCATTAGAGTTCATGGCTATGTTACCTGAATCAAATCTGACTAAAACCCTTGACACACTGAGTAATAGCCTCTAGCAACAGTTCTTCAACTCACAGTTTAGAAAAAAAAGTCATAATATCCTTGAAAATCATCCATAACTTGCTGAGAAATACTGAAGGATAGTGAAGGGGTAAAGAGTTCTTCAGAATTATTCTGGAGTTGGTGGAAAATAATTTTAGCAATAATGTATTGATACAAGTATTGTGGGACTTTGTAAAATAAATTTTACAATGATTACTGCAATGGACCCAAAATCACAGTAACAGCAGTTCAGCAATTATTTTTTTTCCTACAGAACATCAAAATTTATCTCCCGGTTTTCACAGCACTGCTCCAGCCTGTTGACAAGTAGACTAGCTGTTCTTGCACTGCTGACAATGGTGATGTGGTTGTTAGTTTCAAGTAAAGAAGGAATTCTTCAGTGAAAGTTTTTTCCAATAGAAAGGTGAAGGAGGTAATTACACTGATTTGCATTTACTCAACTTCATTTGATATTTCTTTGGAAAGAAAAAGACATTTTTTTCCTCATAAGCCTTGTAAGTATCTTATCCCAACAGAGAAAGCACATTTCACCCCTTACCTCCTTTCACATGTAATTACTGTTTTCTACATTCTAAACCGTAAGAAAGTACCAAAGCCCCAAGAAACAACAGAGCAAAACAAAACTTGTGAAGTTTGTTAGAATGGTCTAAAAATACATTTCTTGTGTAGCCAAGCATCTAAATGACCAATGGAAATGTTAATTTTCCTTCATACTTGCATATACTATGTGCAACTTGTATAATCTTACCAAAAGCCTCTAGGTTTAGTGCGTCATAGCTCTTGCTGTTTGGAACATTGGCTTTTCTGAAATGCAGTCAGGCTTGGAGTGTTTACATAGATGGATGCTCAAAGTCATTGTGCTGGCTGTCACAGGGTGTTTTGATTCTTTTCACAAATCCTTTCAGGTCTTCTTTTTAGCTAGCATAAAATGCTTCCTTTAGTACCTCTAGGACATGAGTGTCTGACAACTACACTTTGAAATTTTCTCCTTCTCTTCACAAATACTAAAAAAAATGTGATTTCACACAGTATTTATACTCTGATTGTAGAAAATATTTCTTGCAGCAAAGATGTAAAATTATTAGAAGTTAGTTTACAGTCTATAAATGCATGAAGAACACAAAACATGAACACAGGGCAAAAATCAAACTAAAAGAAAAACATTATGATCTTTTTAAAGGTAAAGTAAATAAATTCTGTTCTGATGAGTAAACTGTGCAGCAGCAAAGTAAGCATTTTTTATTTAAAAGAGCAGCAAGTTATTGAAGCAGTCAAAGATATACTCATTGCATGAAGTGATAGGTTTGAGTGTTGCAATAAACTTTCTTGGGTTTGGTACATTTATGATCCACTCTTGCTAACCATAGAGTATATTCAAAATAGATGACAGAATTGAATTTCTAGTTGGGTGATCTAATGCAATTCCCTTCCCTACCACTGAGCCTGCAACTTGTGGAGAGCTACAGTTCAGGGCTTGAGGGTACATTTGTTCACATGTTCTTTTAGTAATTTAGAGATGAAATCAAGTTGGTAACGCATTGCTCAGCAAAAGATTACAACAGATCTCAGAACACTCTTGCTCAAGGGTGGCCTTCTGCTTGTCTGAACATCTTAAGATGAAGTTGCCTGAAGAGGCAGTGCCTTTTCTGGAAGGTTAGTACTGCAGTACTTTCCAGGTATAAAGAAATTGCCCTTTTTATCATAGTATGACATCTTGTGGTCTGCTGGTAGTACTACTACAGGACCCGCTGTTAACTACTACATGGAATATCTGTTTCTGTGAAAGCTGAGTGGGTCATATACACAGCTGTCATCCGTGGATAAAAAGCACTGCAGAGGATAAGCTTATGAGAAAGGAGATACATAGGCAAAGCTTATTTAATGTACAGGCCCTAAGCACTGTGATGGCAACCAGCAGGGCTTAGGACAGCAGGGTGCCTTTGGTTGCTCAGCACCTTACTAGCAAGGGGCAGGCTTCCAAGACTGGCTCATTCCCAACTTCAGCTTACTTTTCTTCTTAACCCATTTTATGGCAAGCAGCCAGAAAAAGGATAAGGATCCCTTGACATGTTGCCCTACAGCAGGTGGTAGATCTTTCTTTCTAAACCTCTGAGGAATGAAGAACGGGAAATGTCAATAAATTCTGATGAGCTTGAGGGTTTGGTTGGTTGTTTCTCCCCGCTTTCCCCTTCCTCTTGCTAAAAACAGAGAGTATTTAGGATTACTTTAAGGTTTAGAGCATGACTAAAGTGCTTGCTTGCAAAACACGTGAGCTTGCCTGTTTGTATCACTGGCCTGCATAACTACCTCCTGATTAAAAGTAATGGAAAAAAGTCTGTCTGATCATTAAGCTACTGACTACATTTGAATATATCCCTGTATACGCTTCCTTTAAATCTTTCCTGACAGACATATTCTAGGAAAACCTGGTGCTTTATTTCAAATAGTAAAACAGCACTGAGTTATGAACCAGCAGATAAGATGAACTCTATGAAATCTATATAGTCTTTTTTCTTCCAATAACTGATCAAATAGTGTTAGAAAAAAGTATTTCTTTGTTCTCAGATCCTTTTGTTGCTTTTTTATTTTGTACACAGGCTCTCAAAATCTATTCCCTCTGCTTCAGACCACCTGTTAGCTCTTTGGATACAAGAATATGTCATACACGATTCCAAACTGCACGATATTGTGAAATGTGAGTGTGGACAAGGAAACAGCAAGGAGGCTGTACTTCACAAAGATCAACAAAATCAATCACTATCATTATTTGGATTACATTTTAAAAAAACCCAAGTATCATGAACAGATACTTTCCACTGAAATTGTGAAACATCCACCATTTGTGAGGGTGGATGACTGAGATACTGTCTTGAGACTTTTCCTCCATAGTTGACCTTACCTGAATCTGAAAGGGGTGCGGCACCATCCTGAGGCAAATAAGACAGTAAGTGTTTGGGAGAGAGGATATTGATAGTTGAGCAGTATGCAGTCTGTGGCTGAATTGTTTGGAAAAGTACCAGCAGGTTACGGGTACAGAAAAAAGGATGAGTTAATACATAATATGGGGAAAGAAATAGAGATGACTGATAATTATTTCTCAATCCAAAGTATATCTTCTGGATAATAATTCATGGTCTGTTACGAGCTGTTACAAGCAGTTTCCACTGAGCAGTCACCAGAAAAGTGAAACATGCAGGTACATTTCCAATAATTATCTTCCCAAAGCGCCAGGATGAAACTGCACACAATATTAGAGCAACACGTTGAAATCACAGTAGCCAAAACTGGTTATACTTTGCAGTACCTAGGTGTTATCTACTGCATACTTGTACAGGGTATGCTTACTTCTGCTAAACCAAAGTCCTGGAATTCATTGGAGTTCTGAAAAGTTTACTGGTGGGGACATGCTTCATACAGAAGTGCTTTAAATCCCAACCATTAAACAAGTAGGATCCAGTAGAATACTGTTCTATTAATGTATATTATTAAGCAAAGCATTATTTTCAAAAACTACAGAGAAAGTGATTGCTGTAATTTTTTGGACAATGACTGTTTCTGTCTGCATTTAAGCAGCAAATCCTAAGTACTGCAGTAGGTCAGGAGTAACATCAATCATTTTTCACTAAAAAAGAAGTAAAATTGTGTAGACAGCTCCTGTCTGACAGAGGTAGTCAGAAATGACAGAATGAACCTCACGATTTTTCCCAGATTAATTTAATCATTCCCATATGTTACAAACCATGCATCTTTTCTTGTGTGTCTTGGCTAACAAAATTGTACAAGAACTGTTTTAGGCCCTAGTAAGGAAGTGATAGCTCTCACACAAACATGTTTTATACCTGAGTCACTTTGTGAACAAACCATTTAATCTTAATTGTTTGTTTTAAAATGAAGTCTTAACTACATTAGGAAGAATGTAGTTCTGTTAGTGGACAGAAACCAAGTTTGAGTCATTATGAAAGATGTAAACAAACTGGAGAGAGTCTAGAGAAGAGTATCAAAAATTGTAAGAGCTGAAGAAAATGACCCGTGCAACCCGGGCCCGGTCTGGGAGCTCTGCTCTGTCTGCCCCGGCGGTGGTCAGTGCGGGCCCCCAGACAGAGCCGATGAGAGGGGAGGATGCGGTGCAGAGCTCGGGGTGTGGAGAGCGCCCGCACTGCTCTGCTGAGGGGAGGGTGCGCGATGGGCGGGGCTGCACTCGGCGCTCCCCGGTGGAGGT
>JAOEHX010018761.1:0-11355 GCA_025448015.1 Bolborhynchus lineola | reverse complement strand
GGACTCACTCCAACAGCTCCACGTCCCTCTTGTCTTGGGGGTCCCAGACTGGACACAGGGCTCCATGGCCTCGACTCTGCCCAAAGCAGGACATGCAAAAGGACCTGCTGAGGTCAGATTGGCTCTCTCACAAATAAAACCCCACCTAGGGTCAGTGCAGGCATCTTTCTCATCTGAGAAACCTTGATGCTGGCACTCAGGGACATAGCTCCATGAGCCTGCTCTGCCTCCACTGTTGCAGTGCTGAATATACCTTTCCTCAGCTGGCAGAGCAGAAAACATGCTAGCAAATAGAGATGAAAGCTTCAAATTCAAAGAGCTCAAGGCAGATGAGAACAGTGAGGGAGAAACACAGAACACAGCACAAGGTGCACCAACCACACCGGTGTGACAGCTGAAACAGACCAAAAAGACAACAGGTCTGGGTTAGCAAGGCAGGGAGGAGAAAAACATTTCATCTTGAGCAATCAAAAGCACTTAGTTCAACCTGAGCATTGCTGTGTTTCCTAACCACATGTTTAACTCCCCTGTATTTAAGGTCACTGGGAATGGAAAAAAATGCATTTTACAAGCTTCCATTGGAAATCCAAATCCTTACAGAGGTCCTGACATGAAACAAAAGATGTCAAAAGAGATATGTTTTCCAGCTGTGTCTGTTGTCAAAGTCATGGGGAGTTTCTGTCCTCCCCACATGGCTTTGTGCATTCACTTGTGTGAACCCCTCCTGGGCAGCAGCTCAGGGGTGTCCAGATGCACACGAAACCGCTACTGAGTTGAAGAAGGAGGGGGCAGCTCAAGCCTGTACCTGTGCCCTGGTGTGCACGTGATGAAATGGGTCCTGACCGTGCTGAGCTGGATGTGTATTTGTTATGAACACATCATCACCCAACTGCAGATAGCAGGAGGTGCCAGAGTTCACCAGCCCAGCCCCAGGGCCTGCCATGTGGCTCGCACCCAACAGCTCCCTTCTGGCTTAGCTTCTGGAATATCCACTCTGCTGGAGCCAGGGATGAGAAATCAGCCACGGAGTGAGCCAGGCTCAGCACCTTAGAGACACTGGTACCGGGGCAGCTGAGGGCAATGCCAAGCAGGGCACCCCAGGGGGGTTTTGGCTTCCATGTTCTTTAGGGCAGGATGGTGCCAAACAGACCTTGAGGGACAAATCTGCCTTTGCGTGTTTATGTGGGACTTGTCCCTTAGCCCTGGCAAAGTCAGGGGGCTCAGTACGAGAGCAGCAGAGCAGAAGGGGGAGACGGGTTGACCTGCAGCACCTTTGCTTCCCACCTCCCAGCCCATGGACTTTGTACTAGTGCTTTGCTCTATGGGAGTGTTTAGACCTCAGCATAAAGTACTTTGCCCCCTGTTCTGAAACAGGATATAACTTTCCCAACAGCTAAAGCATGAGGGAAACAACTTCCTTCATTTTTCCTGGATTTAAGGGGGATCTTTGGTTATGAAGAGCTTTGGAGAGCAGCTCTCGATGCACAAGTGGATGACCCAGAGAACGGATAAAAGGAGCAAGCATGGCTGTGCAGAGGGGCTGCTCTGTTGGGCTCCGCAGGGCAGGTCCTGGCACAACAAGCTTTTTCTGTTCCCCTTCCCAAAGACATCCCACATTCCAGCCGTGTATCCAAAGGACCCCCTGCCTGGTGGGGAACACTCAGGAAAGCTGTCCCAGCGGTGACAGTGGCATCTACTCCCCCAGCAAAGCTTCAGATGCATAGAAAACTGGTGTCAGCCTTAGCAGGGTGCTCCTCAGCTAGTGTGACAGTCCCAGGTTTGGACTTTACACCAGACTGCATCCACTGCAGAGCAAAGTGAGTCAAGCCCTCGAACCTTTGCAGTACATTTTTATATCAGAGGTGGTTTGACCCTGATAAGATTTTAAGTTATTGCTTGCCAAATGCCAGGAGTTCTCTGAAACACAGAGGGGAGCTCCCACACCCTGAACTGCTGCTGTGGAACAGGACCCCAAAGCCCACTGCATGGACACAGCCCCAGTGCTGCCACTCAGGTTCCCCTTGGGAAGCCGGAGAAGCTTTTCCTGCTGTGTCCCCTCCTTAGCTCTATGGAGGGCATTGTGACCATGGCTCCTATCCACAGCATTCATGATGCTCTCCCCCTTCTCCTTTCCCTTTTTTACACTGTTCTGACTGTTCCCATTTAAATTATCACACGCACACACACACCCACCCCTGTTACCCAGCATAGCCAGAGAAATCAAACACGTGTGTCTGACAAGCAAAGGCCTGACTCCTCCATGGCATTTGGGATGTCAGTGTCAGTAAACCAGTGGCATTTCTCTAGAATGAGCTGCGGGCAGCAGCCTGTTTCAGCTGCCTCTGTGATTCCTGCGCTATGATTCACCTTCCACAAGCATCCAAACAAGCAAGTTTGCTGGCAGCAACATGTGGTGAAAGGCAAAAAGCTGCAAAATGAAGAGCCTGAACTCTGACTCTGAATGGAGAAACCCCTTCCTGGCATTGGCTGATGGGAGATGCCCTGGATGAGACCCTGTGACACCCAGTGCCGGAGGCAGGTACCCGCAGCGTGTGCTCTGCAGGGGCAGAGCTGCCCTGGGAGCATTCACAGGGCCCTTCTGGCACCCCTCATAGGAATGCATATTTTTCCACTGCGCTGTCCTTTTGAGTCCTTCCTTAGAGACGTACCATTAACCTTGTTCCAATATTCTCTTTGGTTTTGCTGATCCTGGTATGTGGAAGGAGATGATGTGGTTCCCAGGACTTCACCACTGCAGCAAGGATTTCTCTCTTATCAGATACTTCCACAGGCTTTTATTTCTCAGCAGATTCTCTTACAAACAAAGATAGGTTATTTCCCAGCTACAGTCTTCAATGGATCTGTAGATGCAGTGATTTCAGTGGATATTTGGTATCTAGTATTGCTTTTACTTATGTGGACAAAACCCTTAGTATTTTCATGCGTATTATATAGAGCCATAGGATCCCAGTCCGGTTTGGGTTAGAAGGGACCTTGAAGCTCATCCAGGTCCAACTCCCTGCCATGGGCAGGGACGCCTTTCACTACAGCAGGTTGCTCTAAATCCATCCAACCTGGCCTTGAACCCAAACCAGTTGATGATTCTGTGAATCACAAAAGATGTTCACTGATGTACATTGTTATAAGATGCATATTTCCCTTTCTGTTCCAAGAAACAAAGAAATCAACTGAACCCTTTCCTCAGCTCATCTCTGTGACTGGACACACATGGCTTTTGGCTTTGGTGCATCACCAGAACAAGGTGAGGAGTCCCTCCCCAGGACCTGCAGCTGTGCCAGGCTTACAGTGTGACAGTGACAAAGTGTAACACGGCCTCTATACACGGAGTGAAACCTGCACGGTGGTGCCTGACAAAAATCAGTGCAGTTGCAGGAGAGAACAGCTTGCAGCATTTTTGAGATGCTGAAATATATCCAGAGGACAACTGCTTTGGACAGGCTGACAAATGAGCCTCTTATCCTCTGTCCCTCAGCAGATCTCCTGCCGTATATCAGCTCCTGTCAGAAATGGCTCAGGGCTGATCCCCTGGGAGCAATGCTCTGCTGTGCACATGGGTCACACGGGATTCCAAGGCCTGGAGCATGCAAAGCCGGAGGCTGCAGCCACGCGCAGCCCCGCACAGGAAAGTGGGTCCATGCAGGGGTGAAAGGCAGCAGAGAGGGAACTCCTTCCCACATTCAGAACTCCAGATTGCCTCCTTTACCCCTCTCTTGAGAAATCACCCACTGCGCATTTCTGGGCTTGTGCTATTCGTGTGTTTGCCTCAATATGTGGTTAAGGTGCTACTTGGTAGGTATTCCAGAAAGCAAGGAAAAATACCTGCAGGCTGAGGTATTTTGAAGTGTACTGAATGTCCAAACCCTTTCACTAAAGCTAAGCTCAAATCTAAAACTATTCCTTCCCATTTCCTCCAGTCAGTGCACACTTTCAGGATGCAGAAATAGCCCAGCATCCCTTTCCAATAGTTTCTGAGTTGTCAATTGATGCTCACTATGTTCTGTGCTTAGCAGTGATCCAGGGCAGCAGGATGCCTGTCCCAGCACAGGGAGTCTGTTTCTATTTCATGCACATGGTTATTTAGACCAGCCTGGGAGAGCTCCTTGCACTACTGCTGCTGTGCAAAAAGCAGAAGAGAGAGATCCCACGCTTCAGAAAGCTGCTAAGTGGGGTGTTTGAAGTCTTGACTTATTAGAAGCCTTTTTGAAGTCTCAGACAGATCAGACTGCCTCTAATTTGGATTTCTGGAGCTTTCCTGGGGCCAGGTGGGTATTTCAGGAAGCCCTTCAGAGGAGTGCGTTTTGGGAAAGGAAACGGTTCACAGGAGGATCTTTTCATCCTATACCAGGTCTTGAGTACTTGTGATGGAGGAGCCTTGGTGGTTGTGTGCTGACCGTTCCTGCACTGCCCCACAAGACGTGTGCCCAAGGAGGAGCCAGGAGCAGGTCACAGGAGCACCCACAGCAGGTCCCACCCAGCAGGTCCCTTCCCTGCTGACAACAGGGCATGAGGAGATAACGTGCAGAATAACGACCACAGAAGCAGCCGGGGAAGGGGCAGGAGCAGATAAACACATGGAGACACCAGCCAGCACCATCCTGTCCCTAACAGGAGTTTGCATTTATATGATGCTGGCTGCTGCCTGCACAAGGGCAGGAATGCTCCATAAAAATACTGCAATAGCCATCATGAAGGAATGCAGAAAGCACTCTCAGCTGGCTGTGGAGCTGCCGTTGAGGATGCAGGTCCCTGTGCCCCACTGCACAGCTCAGCCATGCTGCTGTCTGCCCTGAAGGACAAACCCTGCTCCAGCTGCAGGATCCCTGTGAAGAGCAAAGGAACTCATTACTTCCAGGCATGTGTGTGAGGGAGTCAGAGCTGCCCTGTGAATGCTGCTGCTGTATCAGCTGGTCCCTAATGGCAGCAATGCAGGCACCAGAGTGGAGGAGGAGGAATGGGGCATCCCCATGAAGGATGGCCAGGGTCTCCCTAGGTTGCCCCCGGGTCTGTAGGAGATGTGGCAATGGCCGGGTGCAGAAAGCAACCCTCTGGCAGGCAGAAGATGCTCCCTGGGGCATTGCCCTTCGCTGCTGTTGCAAACAACCTCCAGCAGGCAGGAACTTTCCAAGTGAGGCAGAGTTTGCCTGAAATGCCCATCGGGTGCAATAAGAAGCACATGGTGGCAGACCCTGGCCCCAGGATGCAGGCTCAGGGTCCATGTGTGGAGCCATGTTTGGGAATGGAGTCATCACAGCTCTCCCGGGGTGCACTGTGAAAAACCTCTCAAGCCCTAAGAGCAACAAGGATCCTCTCTGAACCCTTTTTGGGCAGGCATAAATGGGTGCCAAGGAGAAAGAGGCAGTGAGACCGGCTGCTGCCATGGCAAGGCAGCGCGCTCACCCAGGAGGGGCACAGGAAAACAGCTTCTGTTGGTTTTGGATGAGCTCACGCAGAGTTCCTCTCTGTTTCCCTGCCAGGCTGCTCTCAAACGTCTGACTCCACGTTTTCAGTGGTTATTGAGATCGCTGCTTGCCACAGCTCCACATATTTTCCAGCCAGCTCCTAAGCACTCGAGTGCAGCCCTGGGGAGCCAGGTTCTGCCTCTCTGCATGCGCATGGTGGTGGCGAGGGGGCCAGTGAGGAGGAGGATGCAGGAAGCCTCCTGTTCAGATCTGATCAATTCCATTCCAAAGCTGGGAAAATCCAGAGGGAAAATCGGGATCAGCACCAGGCGCCACCTCTGGGTGTGAGGAGCTGCTTCCAGCTGGGAAACTGCCATGGGGTTAATTGGAGGAAATAGCAGAGCAGAGGTGGTGCCAGGAGGAGGGGAACACCATGTACGTGTCCTGCGGGCAGTGCTGGCACACGGCTGTGAATGGAGGACTGGGGTCACATCAGCTCTGCAGCTCACAGTGTCACAGTGAGCCAGTGCAGTCTTCCAAGCACTGGATGTTGGGGTGCTGTGTCCTGATGATTCCTACTGCAACCAAACCTCTTTGTATTGGTCTCAGGCTTAGGTCAGGCAGGTGGCTCAGGCCAGCAGCACCACCTGAACTGCAAGTGTGGGGCAATGATGCTTTGGGGAGAGTCTGCTTCACTGGGCTGCCTCAAAGGCAAATAGGGATGTGGTATCTTGCAGGCTGGGAGGGACTGTGCTGTCCTGCCATAGCTTCCTTCCTTAGTCAGTATAATAGATGCTGAGTGCTCTCTCCTTTGCTGCCACCCTCACAGGTCCCTTAATTTTAATGACAGAGAAAGCAGAGGCCAAGCAACAAACATGCCAGGTGCGTAAATCCTGACCAAGAACAAGTGCACCACAGCAAGGTCTGAACCCTTACTGCAGCACATGTCCTTGACCCCCATCTATCTGCAAGGAGCATCAGCAGTGCAGAAATGGGGATGGGGGGAGCTGAGCAACCCAGTCCTACCATGCCCTGCGCAGCAAGGCCAGGGCTGGCCCCACATGGAGACACTGATTTGTGCAAGGCATGGGCCAGGATCTGCTGCCCATCCCCTGGGGCAGCTCCGTTGACAGCCTCATGCAGCACAGGCTGATGCCCCTTCGCTCGCCTCTGCCTGCAGTTCTGGTTCAGAAGGGGTTTGTTATTTCTGGCTCTCACAACACCAACCTGTGCTCAGTCCCCAAACGAACTGGCCTCCTTTTGTTGCTCTTAAGTGCTTTCAGTCCCTGTGATCTGCAAGGAAAAAGACTGGCTCCTGTCAGCAATACATACAGGAAATTCAGGAGCATCTGAGGCATCTCAACAATGTGCAAAGATGTTCAAGATGCATTTGAGGAAAGCTGCCCTTTGTTGAACTGTTTCACCACGATCCATTTAATGCAATTTCTATCTCCTTCCCTTAAATAACATATATAATAACCCCCGTTGGTCTTGGTCTCTGGTGTGTGAATAACAAACAGCAGCAATGGCCATAAGCCGGCTCCAGCGCTGAGGCACAGCGCTTCCAATCTCATCTCTGCAGGAAAGGAAATCAGCAAACACTGCCAGCCCTCATTAGATAAAGAGCTAACACACCCGTTGCACAGACACATCCGCATCCTGAACCAGCCAGCATCACCCCCCAGATGAGATCCACGTGCTCAAAGCACCATCAGCCAAGTGAGAAGCTGCAGCGTTTGGGAATGGGTCAGCAGGAAACACAGCAAAGGAGCTCCTGCTCTAAGCAAGGTGGACAGAAGTGCTCCAGGCATTGCCAGGTACCAGGAGGAGGATGGAGAAGAGGCCTTTATCCAAGTGATGGTTTGTTCTAGTGGCCCCTGAAGCAAGGATCATCCAGGAAAGATTAAGACACCCATATGGTGAGATGGCCATTGGAATATACAGGTAACAGTGACCTGAGGTGGTGGGCTGCAGAAGGAGATTGAAGCATGAAGGGAAGAGCATCAAAGCAAGGTCCCATGGCTGCGGCAGAGTAAGCAGCCTGGAGAAGGAGGAGGCATTAATAAACAACTTTTTTCCACTACATTGCAAAACAGGGTTTGCAAACAGCCACAGAAGAATTTAAAGTGCTCTAACAGCAACCTCGGGTCTTATCAAGGGGATTCCCCCAGTGAAGCTCAAGCACTTCACCAATTTTAGGCAAATCCTGCTTCTCCACGCATACGGTCCAAACTGTGATGAAATCAGCAGGATTCCTCAGGTACATGGCCGTAACTTTCCCCACAGCCTGCTGCCACCACCCTGAGCACCACAAGCCATGACAGGAAGCTTTATAACAGCCTTCCAATACCTATATGAAACCTGGAGAGGGGCTTTGGCCGAGGCCTGTAGAGACAGGACAAGGGGAATGGCTTTAACCTGCCGGAGCGGAGACTGAGATGAGCTCTTAGGCAGAAGCTCTTCCCTGTGAAGGTGCTGAGGCGCTGGCACAGGGTGCCCAGAGAAGCTGTGGCTGCCCCATCCCTGGCAGTGTTCAAGATCAGGTTGGACACAGGGGCTTGGAGCACCCTGCTCCAGTGGAAGGTGTCCCTGCCCATGGCAGGGTTGGAGCTGGGTGAGCTTTAAGGTCCCTTCCAAACCAACCCCAATCAAATCATTCTATGAGTGATTCTCTGATCCCAGTGAAAATGTGCAATAGCAAATCACGTATTTGTGCACACTCCAGAATCCCAAGGAAGGAACAGGAAGATGCTATGACACGGTGCCCTCTCTCTAGTTCTGGTGATTCCTGCCAGAGTGCCAAGCTCTTGGGCTTTCAAAGGGACTGAACTTCCCTGGGTATTAATGCAGGGGAGAGCGGGAAGGCAGCAAAGTGCTCTGCTTCTTGCTTGCATTTTCGTCTTGGCTTGATAACACGCTGCTGCCTCAGCACACCTCCTTTCCTGGTCTCTTTTATAAGCAGATGCACTTTGCCCGGTAAAGTGTTTGCCACCAGTTCACAGAAGATGGGCTTTTCCCTTCCTGAGTTACCCACAAATGAACATGCACTTTCTGATTGGATGTATTTATTGTTGGTAACTGTGCAGTAAAAAGCCTGAGCATACTCGAGATGGTGACTTGTGTGTGAGCTGCTGCTTGCTTGGACTGGCCTTTCTCTGGGTTGTTGGGGGAGAAAAGCAGAGAGCAGCCAGGCATGGAGTGAACATGGAGAAGTCTGATCCCATTTATACAGCAAGACACCTGATGAGCCTCATCCTTCTGGCTCACAAGCACCCTGCTTTGTCAGAGCAGCAGCTGCTGCGAGTGTGAATGCCAGGAAAGCCCTGCCTGCATGAATGTTTTCATGGGACAAGACAAGGGAACACAGAGCACTTCTAATTCCCAAAATCCAGGCATGAAACAACAGAGGACCCTGAGTCATTGACCTCATTCAGCTTAGGGCAGTCACTCCCTCCCTACCCGCTGCCATCAGCACCAGTGGGTTCAGGCAGAGCTTACCCCAGCGCTGATGGCTCGTGCTGCCTGACCATCTCCATCACATCCTTACTGAGAACAACTTCATATCAAAGCAGGCAAATGGCAGAGGGGCTGACCCATGGAGCTCAAGGCTGGTCAGTTGTTAGACCTGGGTACATAGCATGGGTATGAAATGTTCCCTTGGGTAATGGGACAAAAGGAAGCCCACGTGTTGGCTGCTGGTGGCTTTCTCTGGGTTGAGGGCATGGTGCATTCCAGCTGCAGCAGCCACTGTCTAGACCCAGGCACTGCAAACCCAGACCTTGTGCTGGCACAGTTCAAAACCTCAGCCTCAGGTCTGGCTCTAAAATACTTTTCTTGTTTCTCCTTAAAAAACCAATGGCTCCCTGCAAGGAACACCAGGGTCATGCTCAGCTTTCCTCACACCAATTAGTTCATGGTAACCTGGGGTCCATGAGATCCATCCTTATTTGTGCATATGAAGAAGATTGCTCTGAGAGAGTGGAAGGGGAAGAAACAGGCAAACAAAATCCAGCACCTCCCATTCTGATATAAATCTAGTCCAGGATGCTCAACGCTTGGAAGAGGTTCAAGAGAGACACACAAATGACTTGCAACCTAGAAACATACCTTCAGCATGAGAGCAGGGAGCTGAGCAATCTGTTTGTCCAGGAGAGGAGGGCAGCTCAGTCTGCCTATGTGAGGATGTGTTATCAAGAACGATCACTTTTAAAATTGACCTAAAAGGGAAAAAAATGAAATTAAGATGCAAATTGCTAATCATGAAGCCAGGAAATCCCTCAGACAGGTCAGAAAGAAGGTAGATTTGCCACGACATTAACAGCAACAGTGGCTGTTGGACTTTGGCTGCAGTACTATCAGCAGTGATAGACTGGGTGCAGAAGCTGCTCAGTGAGGATGTACAGCCCACATTAAAGCCTTCCAAAGGACATCATCCTGTATCCTTTCCTTTGTTTGGAATATACCCATGAGGAGCATTCTCAGATGTGAGTGATGCCATCTATTTGGCTCAGGGAATTCTCATCTATTCAGCATCCCCCTTTTAATAGTAAGGAGACTTGCATAATTTATTACTATTAACATTAAGGAGACAAGACTGGAGAGAACGTTTGTTCCAGCAACATTTCCAAGATGGCTGTGTCAGCTGATTCTTTCTTCAAATTCCCAGATCCTAAGACCTGTAGCCCCCAAACTGTGGGATAATGATACAGCAATTCTGGGATGAGATGATGCAGGAGGGAAATTGTTCACATCCTACTGTAAAATGATCCAGCATCTCTAGTAACGTTGAACCATGTATTTGCTATACAGCTCTGAGCTGCTTTTCCAACCCACATTCTCTGGAAGCTCTCTCTGCTGAAACATCCTGGTTTGTGGTGACATTCTTTGCTGGCTCTACTCTGTCTTGACGAATGCATAGCACAGGCCAGGAATTAACTGGCTGCGAAGAACACTTTGTGGCTGTCTTAGATCTTCCAAATGTGATTCTTTGTTGAATTAAGCTCAAAAACTGGGGTTTGATGCAGTAGCTATGAGACCTTCCAGAGCAGCATGTGGGATGATGGAGCTGCAGAGAAAACAAGGCTGCAATCCGCCATCTGGCTGGTCTTGGAGCCAGCTCAGACCTCACCATGGCATTCCTAGGATGAGGGTACATGGTGTCATTTTAGCCCAGCACCCACAGGAGGACACAGGAGACCACAAAGCATCTGGGCTGGTATGTGGCATGGGGAGCTCTTATTTCCCCCCTACTTGGGGATATCCACATGCTGGTTCAATGTTAGCCATGTGCTGCTTTGCTCCATGGCTCATCTCACTGGTCTGGAGGTGCCTCAGGATATATTCAGCTGTGTCACAGCCATGGACACCCGAGACCCATCACCCTGAGCCTCAGGCCCAGCAACACCCTTCTGTCACTGCTGCTCCCTTACAGCATCAGATTTTCCTCTAGGACTTGCCATTGGAACTGATGCTGATGTGGCAGCTCAGTCTCCGAGTGCCAGGCACAGCCCCGGCCACTCTTGCCAGCTTGTTTCCAGTGCTCAGGCTGATCCCTGAGGTACCTTCCCAGAGCACTGAGAGACCATGCCAGCTAAAATGCACAAGTACTTTAACACACATGGCCTTGGCATGTCCGATGGCAGAGGCACAAGGACACCATTGCTGTTATGTATTACACAGACAACTAACCAACTGTAACAGTCAAACACAGAAGTAGCTGGACAGTAAACTCAAATGTCTCCACTGTGAATAAGAAGGTTCACATATAGAAACACAGATTTTGGTTTCAGACCTGAAATAAAACTCCTAAGTTTGCTGCTTCAAGAGTTGGTTCTTTTTTTGTTCTTTTGGGTGCTTTTGGGTTATTGTTGGTTCCTTTTGGGTCATTTTGGGTCCTTTTGGGTCCTTTTGTGTCATTTCGGGTCCTTTTGGGTCC
>JAOEHX010018760.1:0-14723 GCA_025448015.1 Bolborhynchus lineola | reverse complement strand
CCCCTGGCGCAGCTCGAGGCCGTTTCCTCTTGTCCTGTCCCTTGTTCCTTGGGAGCAGAGACCGACCCCACCTCACTACAAGTCAACCCTAATGACTTGACAGTGAGTTTGACCAGGCTCAGTGAACAGAGCCTTGTGCAGTGGTACGTCAGCGGTGGGATGCCCTGCGGACGGAGCCCTTTGCCTACTGCATGAGGTGCAGGTTGAACATAGGTAACCTAAGTGAGTACAAGACTCAGAGGCAGAAATCTGCTATTTATGAGTAGTGACCCTCTCTACAGCATAAAGCCTGGCCGGGCAGGTTTATAAACTCTATCGGTCAGTGATTTTATATCTGTTTAGATAGACTGAGCTACTCCAAAATAAAATATGATGCTGCAAAGCCAGTGCCCGGAGACTTTATTTGGTGCTCCAGCCACTGCTAGGTGCTGACACGATGAGATTTTTACCCACTTGTGCCTTATGTGCTGAGGTTGTTATATCTTCACAGCCCATGGAGTAGTCAAATTACTTTCCCAGGGTCACATAACTCATCTTTGTCAGAACTGAGACAAAAAGCCAGGTGCTCTCATTGCCACCCCAGACTCTAATAGGTAGGTTTTGTGCTTCCCTATGTTTTACTAGCTTCTGCTAGGAGAAATGTAAGAGCACTTCATCCTGCATTATATGCAGGAAAGGAAGCAGAAATCTCAATAGTTGCCATCTGCTGGAGTTGCTTTGATTTATTGCTTTCCAGCCCCAGCTGAAGATCAAACGTGCTCTAGAGAGAAACATTTCCTTAGGTTGTTGGACTGCACCTATCTCTGCTCAGTGCTAAACTAAGTCACAAGGACATGAGCAGGGAACATTCCCTTTCTTCACCAGAATAATTTATACCTTTAATTCAGTATTTATAAACAACCACCCAAAAGGTATTGCTGCCTCCATCCACTGGCAGCAATTTTTGATTCAACTAGCATCAAATTCAGCAGTGAATAAAACAATGATGCTTTGCAGTTCCCTGTCCGACTTACTGTATCTTCTCAGACAGGAGCTCTCTATCCATTAGCAGCATACCCCTATCTCCTTCAAAATGTCACACAGACAACAGTCATTTGATGGCATTTCACCCCATCTGTCTATATTTTCACAAGTAAGTTTTGCACCAAGGGTATTTTCATTTCCTATCCAAGTCCAAAGTCAGGTAATTCTTCACATACTTACTGCGACTGTTTCCTTCAGATTGCATCATTATTTTCCATGCCACCTTCTTTTCATTCGAAGATTAACATTGATGAAACACAAAGTATTACACCACTGCTAATTTTACTTCAAAGAGTGACTTTCACACTAGGGCAAATAAAACCCCCAGCATCAAAACCTATGCATAAAGTAATTTACTTCCCCATTCATTTCCTGTATTCCTGTATTGGTATTACTGGAGATCTTTGGTGTTTCAGTTAACTCTGTTCCTTTGCACCCGCATTTGCCTTTGGCTCAGGTCCCTATTACTAATAATACTGGTAATGGCTGAGAAAGGTAATTCTTGGGTCTAAAGGACAGTTTGTGGCAGAGTCCTACCCAGCAAGATAGCGTATGTCCCACCAAAGAGGGAAAACAATGTCGGTAGTTGGATGGGGAATACTCAGCAATTAGGCGGTTTCTGTGTGTTTCCTGTCAGTCTCGAATGCAAAGGAAAACTCATTTCTTCCAAAACAAATAAGAAGTAGCAAAAATAGCAGAGATTACAGAAAGAATCTGTAAAAATCCCTCAAATAATCAGGTGAATGCTTTGCCAGCATGAAACAGAGCTCTCAGCCTTGCAGCCTCAGGTTGCATCTCTCAGCTCTCAGGCTTTGGGAGAGAATAATGCTACCCTGCCTCTCTCAGCTTGAGTCATTGCCTAAGAGCAGGGCAACCCAAAATAACAACCCTAAATGAAAGGGCCAGGTTGGACAGAGCCTTGGGTAACATGGTTTGGTTTCCCGGCCCATGGCAGGGGGTTGGAATTGGATGATCTTAAGGTCCTTTGCAACTCAAACCATTCTATGATTCTATAATCCCCATGCTGCAGATGGGTGTAAGAGAGAAAGAGAGCCTCCACCAAGAAGTTCCCTACACTCTTATCTGGCACCTTCCCATCCTTCAGAAGAGGCTCTGGGTGAGTCGGGGCTCCCATGCACAGAGCACTGTGTGACAGCCTGGCTCCTGGTCCCTGCCACCAGCACCTCTCACCACCTCCTTGGCAAGGTCCACCCATGCTCTTGCAAGCTGTGACAGCCCTACTTTCAGAAACAGGGTGAGTAACCCACCTGGTTCTTGCATTAACCTCCAAGATGATGAAGAGGAGCGTGGCAGGGGCAGGGCTGGCTCTTCTTGCCTCTGCATAGCCAGCCAGCCAGCCGTGCCTTGAAGGAGAGCCCATTTTCCTTCATATTAAACATCTTTACAGCAGTGAGCCAAACATGCAGAGAGCATTGATCCAACGTTACATCCCATCTGCACCACTGACACGCCGAGGAGCACCACAGCAGATGGCTGCTCACCAGGAACTGTGCCAATGAAGCACGCAAAGAGGGTCCCTCTCCTCAAATATGTCAAGAAGCAGCACTGGGAGGAAAGGATGCTGGTCCAGGCAATAGTGAATAATCTTGGCATTCCAGCAGATTATCTGCTGTCAGTTTCAGATATGTCAGGCATTCAAAGGAGGTACGGAAGGATGATGCTGTTCATGGCTTTGAGGTGGTGCAAAGACAAGGCAGTGCAGGCAGCACCCAAAATGTTCCATGCTAGCCATCCTTTAGCCAGGACGGCAAGGAAAACTCAGGTCTTGGTGTGCCAGACACAGAGATAATGGCGACCTTTAAAATCAAAAGCGAGTTTCCAACTGAAACTCAGTGGTCCTGAAGGAAAGGACTCTGACAACACACCGTCCAACCCGGAGCGTGAACCCATGTGTCTGTGAGACCAAGCACAGCTTTTGTCTTTTTGTCTCGGCTGCAGTATTTCACCTCATTTCACTGCCCTTGGGGCACAAAATGCCATGTCAGTTCTGACAATACTTACATCCCCTGCACTCTTAGGAGAGCTGATTTCCTGCATTAAATGCATTAATGAAATTGGAAACACAGTTCTTTCCACCACCAAAATCATGCCCTACAACAAGAACAAAACTACTCTAGTGGGAGCCCTAGAACAAAACCATTCAACCCAATCTTTCAACAAATACCCTACAAGTTCCATTCTTTCCTCCAAAAGAATTCCAATGCCATCAGACTGTTCAATCAAACACAGCGGTAACAAACCTATCTGGGGTAGGAAACAAGCTGAGGAATCCAAGCCAAACTCTAGATGTTTTTTCTTATTCCTTGCCTTAACTTTCCATTTTCTCTGGCAGATTTGAACTTACTGTGCATGATTACAACTTGGATGCACTGAGTTGCTTCATCAGTGTTCAATTCCCAGGAGGAAATATGGCAAGACTACAGCAACGATGAGGATACCGTGTGGGTGCCCAGCAGTGAGCCCCCAATGTCCCACTTGCACCCATTCATTCGCAATTCTGAATGAAATTCTGATCAGAGCATTAACTGTCAGTGTTTCCAATGTTATCATTAAGTTATTGCCTTTCACCTTTGTCAAGTGGGAAAGTGCTGTCACTTCAAATCCCTCCTGTTTTGTGCCTGAGGTTTCCAGCAGACATGGGTCTGGGCTGTTAATGTTTGCATTTGTAGTCACTCTGCAGGCAGCTGAAACATTAACCTCCGACCAATATTCAGCCACTAAACATTCAGACAACGTATTTCACTAACAGGCCAATCATTGCAATAACTTATTCACCAGTAGAGCTGAAATACACCTGGTTGAGCAAACCTCCCTCCACCCATCCAGCTACTTGGACGGCTTCTTTAACTTTAGTAACAAATACAAGTTGTGAGAAACATCTTAAAGCATTTAATCTAGCATGAACTGCTACCAGGACTGGCAAAGGTGAAATACAGCAAGAGACAGCAGATGGGAGATACACAAGCTATCAGAGACCCCACTTCCCACTGAAAAGAAACCCAACAATGCTGTTTGTGCTTTAAATCTTACAAACCCATAGACATTTGTAGCTAGAGATTAAAGTGGTTGCAAATCAGAGCAGAGCTGGGTAAACCTGCAGCAGTGCAGAACAGGGACCAGCAAGTGCCTCTAGTGTGGGGTCATGGCAAGCTAATGGTACCATACTGGGCTTTGCTTCCAAGGAAGGACCAACTGTGTTTCCTAAAGCAGAATAGCTTTCATGGCAGGAGGACCTTCATGCTAACTTTGCCAACGTTGCTGCTGCAAGCGTGTGATCATCAGCTGAACCTTTTTCCTTTCTTTCTGTCTGTGCTATCATGTTTGGGGGTCAGCCCTAATGCTGCCTGCAGTGAGGAAGTCCTACCTGCTCCCACAGCTGAACTGTCAGTGTAACTTCAGTTCACGTTAGCAAACGATGACTACCAGCAAAGTGCTGGCATTGCACACCCTCAGATATTATTCACTCTAACACGACAAGGTGGGCTTGCCCCCGGCGTAGCAGGCTCTCCAAAGCTTTCTGGAGGTCACCTGGAGCTGGTGTCTCCTGGATGAAGTACAAGGCACACATATATGCTGATACAGGAGCTGACAAAGCAGGAGTCAAATGCAACTAATATGCACCAGGAAAGGTGTTCCTAGGAGAAAAGGGAAACAACGGCACCCCACTCGTGTAGGGTACAGGCCACGTCCCTGGGCTCTTTGAAACAGCTAAGAGAATTCAAACCAAGTTGGACTAAAACCTGTGAGGATAACAAATGGAGGCATTTGTATTTGAGACCTGAAAGATCTGGGCTAACCAGCCTAGAAAAACAAGAGCTGGGGAAAAACATCCTACCTGCTTTCCATATGGAGTTTGCTCAGCAAGAAGAGTCTGTCACAGCTGCCTCCCATAGGAAGCTGTGGTGCCAGGGACTGCCTCCCAGCCCTGTGGTTCTGGAATGTCCATCTGAGGCAGCAACTCACTGAAAGAAATACTTCAGATGAATGCCCACACTGACCCATGGAGCAAGGAATGCTTCCTTCTCAGAAGCTCTATCTTCTGCAGCAAAGCTCAGAGATTTCAAGGACGATACAAAAGATGCTGGGAGGAGAGGACTCTCCCATTCCCCTCTGACCGCCTACACTGGGAGAAGCCCTCCAGAATAATGCATTATTCAGGTACAAAATGCAGCTCCGCTAATAAACTTTGGAACATCAAAGGGCAATGTTTCCAGTAGACTACAAGCAAGTTGCTGTGATTACAGAGCAATTTGCTTGCGAGGGAACTGACTTAAAAAGAAGTAAGTAAATGCAAAGCTCTTTTCCAGGGTGGACGAGGTTTTCTGCCCCTTTTGCAAACCCTGTGGTAAATTCTAGCAGGACAAATGAAACCAAACAAGAAGAAAAGGCATGATTTCTAATTAGCAGCTACACCACCATCCCTCCCTCTGCAAAGTGGCTGTAGCAGAGCATTAGGCCACGTGCCTTGATTAGCAGAGGCATCCAGAGATATTGACTATTTTGTCCTGATTCTACCATGTAGGAGCGTAATCTGGCAACAGGGAGGTGGGATGTGCCTACTTTGAGTACACACATGATGTTCTTCATGAGCAGATGGTTGGGAAGTGCTACCTGGAGCAGCTGGAACTGGCACATCCCTCTAGATAAGACTTTTAGGGCTAGTGCAGCTGGGATGGGTGCACGCTTGCTATTTCTGTGAGGGACTGCAATGAGCTGGGGGACCAGCCCTCCTGAGCTAACCAAGAGCTCTCTTCTCACAGCCCAGGATCTGCACTCTGATACATGCAACTGGTCCCACGGGTTAAGCCTCTTTATCTGAAAATGCAAAGCAGGGGACAAGAGAAAGAAATCTGTCACAGCCACTGGTGAGTAGGAGAGAGAAAAAAGAGCCCTTGGGGAACTAGGGACAGAGCACCTATTGAGGTTTCTTTCCAATGACGAACTCCTCTTCACAGCTCTGAGCTCTCTGTAAGATGCCTTTGAACATGTCCATGCTTACTATATATGGATTCTGCTATGTACAACCTGCACAGCATCATATGTCATGTGTAATCACAGTTATTCATTTACCTGGACAAAGATGTCTTCAAAATCAGCAGGAAGTGCCAGATTCTTTCCCTACTTGCATCATTCCATGATACTGCATCTATCTTTCCCTCTTAGCTAGATCCTCCCAATGAACAGTGAAATGTGGTTTCTTCAAGACAGGTGAATGTGCCATCGTAGGCCAATTTTATGACTATTCCTAGAACCCAAGTAAACAAATGAATATTGAAAGAGGAACTTTGATGTACTCCTATTTCCTTAATGCTGCTGTAAGCAGAAATGTCTAGTTTCTTCTTGTCAATATACTGCCCTCTTGGATCCAGCATGGAGAGCAGATACACAGCTAAGCCTGAGATGCGCTTTGTGAAGTACTTTACACATTGACTGATGCGTTATTTGTAATACCAGATGAGACAGTAGCTGCTCAAAAGAGCTTCCCACAGGAATCAACAAGAGTAAACAGATGGGACCCGGAGAACCTGACATATGTGTAAGGCCATTTATTGCCTTAATATTGTTTTCTGCTGCAGGACTTTGCTTTTGAATAACCCATGTTTTGCTGGAAGACCACAATCTTCAGAGTCCTCTGCGGTACCTCCAAAAGGAGCAGAATGGCAGGTACCTCCCAAACCCCTCAAGGCAAACGCAGCAAGTACGTAGCAACCATGGATCAAAGTCTGAGAACAGAAGGATCCCTAGAAGAATAGAAGTTTTATATTTGGGAGGGGAAACATTCAACTTGTGAGTGATACCTCCACATTTAACTTGTCCAAGAGGGCCAGAGGTGCACAGGAGCTGAAATTCCTCTGTTCACCATGAGATACTGCTCTACTGGCTTTCCAGATTGCCTTAAGCATCGGTCGCTTTATCTGTGCCTTTCTGTATTATCGTAAGATCATAATGGGCATTCTTGTTAAAAAGAGAGCTTTTTCTATCTTGTTGTTCAGTGATCAAAATATCTAATCTGGAAGCCTTCTTGATGATGCTCTTTTCTTATCCTTTCTATCTTCTGTTATATCCAGGTTAAGAGACTGACAGGATAAGATGGTGGAGTTGATAACATTTGAACATCAAAGGTTTCAACAAGTAAGCTTGAAGAGTGAGCTGTTCTTGCCACTTGTTAGGCAAGTGTAGTTGAGTGCTTATCTATCTAGCCTTTTGCAGCCATTTAATACCACAGAAAAGAGCTTTTATTTTGCTTTTTGCCTGTACCACTGCATTGGTGAGATTCAGAACATCCAGTGGCTTCCTTCTCGTCTTAAGAAACCTTACGCCCTGTCTTGACCACTGAGAAGTTGTCATTCTTCCAAGTTACCTCACTGAACCACTGAGACAAAGAACGCTGGGACCTTTCAAACTGGTTTTCTGCTTGTTCAGTTGCACTTCATGATTCCTAACACAAAAGGACAACAACAATAATACTAATCCATCCCATTCAGATAGAATTGTTTCCTTCGATTCTAACTGCATGGCTCAGTGAAGGACACAGTGCTGAGGGCGGCTGCACAGCTTCAGTTTTGCTCTGTGGGTGAACCGAGGGGAACATAGGCACTGCACAATATGTCCTAAGGTAAGTTTTGCCCAAAGGGCAGGAGTTTGAAATCTACAGCTCCTGGCTTAAGGCAGGCTGCAGTGACTGGTTATCACAGCTATTTCCTATTAAAGTAGGAAAAACCCTACTGCTAGTTTTCCAGGTCCCCCAAAGCATGTTTAGGTCAAATGGAGGGTACCAGTGTAAGAAGAAACTCACAGAACAGTGAATGCTGGTTTTCTGTATGCTTCCTCCTTTATGTACTCTTCGCATTATGTATCAGCAGACCAAGGCTTGAATCTTTAGGATGGAATTGGTATGGCCATAGAATCACGAGCTGGTTTGGGTTGGAAAGGACCTTAAGATCCTCCAGTTCCAATCCTGTCCATCCTGGCCATGCCTTGGTCCTGGGTTTTGGCAACCACCAGAGATGCAAAACTCTCGATTAATCATGTTTCTGAAGTGTCTTTTCCAGGGTATTTTGCTCTGCAGGAATCTGGCACCTCCACTCGTGTTTATCACTTTTACGTGCTCCTTGAACAAAGAACAAACTGAAACCATGCATTTAATAATAAGATTATTATTATCTTTTAAGCCCACTTTCAGGACAGGGATAAATCGTTAACGTGACAGGGAATAAAGAAAGCTACAGCAGCAACAGCACAACCAAAATGGAAGTGATTCAACAACTGACTCATCTAGCACAGCAGAGCCTTAAGGCACCTGGTTCCTTCTTTCAAGTGAAGGCTTAAGCAATGTGAAAACATTCACTTATGCAGTCTGTCCTTTGAAAACGCTACTGGATTGCAGAATTCAGGGAAATACTTCTAATGTAATCAGGAGCTGATGAGTTAGGAGTTCAATTGAGCCCCAAAAAAGCTGCCAGATAAAGTTTATGACTCAGGCCAAAATGAAGTTAATCTCTATTAGAACTAATACAAGTAGGCACTTCCAGATTCAGAGCCAAATTCCAGTTGCAGTTGGGTTAAAGATGAGCTGAGGAAGTTTGTCTTCAGCTCTATCCCCTTAGACCCCTGCCATCTCCATCCTATGAACTTGTGCTTACCGGAGCGAGCTCTAAACCCAGCCAGTGCTCTACCATATACGCCTGCCTCTTCTAGTGAGAATCCCCCACTTCTAATGTGCCATTCCCATGTAAAAACTAGAAAGACAACCACTAACGTACTGAGACCAGTTATAAACCACTGTTTATAAACCAGTTATAAACCACTGCTTATAAACCAGTTATAAACCACTGTTTATAAACCAATTATAAACCACTGCTTATAAACCAGTTATAAACCACTCTTCTCTCATCCCTCTGCACAGATTCCAGTCTGAACCCCAGCATTATTTTTGGACACAGTCAAACCAAACTTTAAGGAGAAAGCCTCTGCAGGCACCAACACCAAACCTTGTTTCCCTTTGCCTTTGGTCCCATGCTTAATCTCAAACACTCCTGCTATTAGAACTTAAAACCAGGTTACAAACCTAGCTTTAATGGCAACACTGGTTTTAAACATTCTGTCTCACTGGAGCTAGCGATTAGTGTGGGATCAAGAGGCACTCCTGGGCTAAACCTCAGGTTTGGAATCAGCAAAGTCTATGCCAAAGGTGAGCTGGGTCTGAAGGAAGGTGAGGATTATGCCTACAGCTGGGTAAAGGCTTGGGCTGCAAGCTCCAAGGGGTTTCGTGCAGTGCTGCTGGGCAGGCACTTTGGGAGCCAGCAGTACCAGCATCTTCCTGCATCACCTTGGCATGGTGCCCCTGCTATACACAGCAAGACCAGACCAGTGTATCCCCTGCACTGCTCTGCCTTTTGCTAATGCCCACATGTCTAAGCTGGAGTGGCATGCTTCCCTCTTCATGAGCCTCTAAGCTGGTTAAAGAGGACATCAGCTAAAAACTCATGTAAGGGAACAACAATGAAGTGTCTGACTCACGGGTAGGCTGACAAACCTTGAGAAGGTTTTCTCTTGCTCAAGAACTGAAATCCCTCCCTTAGTTTCTTGCCAACTGAAACCAGTGCCAGTTCTAATTGCCCAGGAGTCATTGATCCAGCGCTGTGTTGCGGCCGCTTGGGTGTATTTGGCCTGTTTGAGCCATTGTGGTTTTCTTTTGTTAAGTATCAAATGGCTTTTATATCGTCCAGCAATGCACTGCATAGCACTGAACCCAGCGCCAGTAAGTGCCTGCAATCACGTCTTTTTTTAACATCTGAGCTATTTTTGAGCTGAACAGAGGGTTGAATGCTATAATGTCTTCCTGCCTGTGAATACACCACTTATCTGATTACTGAATATTGTGAATACTGCAATAAATTATGCCCCCTACAATAATTTTACATAACCTGCTGGAGATGCAGTGCCAAAAAGGGTCTGTGATTGCAGGAGGAAGATTACAGCCAAAATAGTTTGCTTGCAAGGTATTTTCTTGCACAACTTTTTATGTACAAATGAAACATTATTATCCCTACTTTACTTTCATAATTCACTTTTCAGAGATAGAATATACATCTACACACACTAGGCACAAGGCTCTGCAGATAGCTGCAACGTGTACCTCATGCTACAGCTGCAATTAAGCAGGGCAGAAGCAAAATCAATTCAATCTGATCAGGCCTCAGCTAATATGTGGTCTCAGCCTGAGCAGAACTTGAGGCAGTTCATGTGAACCCCTCTTGCACTTCCCTGCTTTGATCTCAGATGATGCTGAAATGCCTTTTCCTCTTGCTGTCTCCTAAGTGTGGGATTACGACTGTACATGGTGGGATCAGACAATATGCTTTGTTCAGATGTATTGCAATCCAAAGTCTTTGGTGCAAAAATGCCTCAAGGACCTGGGTCAAGCACCTACCCTTTCCTTCAGGAAATCCATCTAGGAAGACAGCAAGCAGTTCTGGCCCCTGGTCTCTGCTCCTCCTACACTCTTGCAACCCTCATCAGGGCTTCTCTGATTTAGAGCAAGTGTGCTTTTAATAGTACTGTGGGTTTGGAGGGGCAATGAAAAGGAATTACAGACAGACTGTGGGGTCCCTGGTAATCCAAGGAGACAAAGCTGGAAATCCCAACTGTTTTGTTCTTCTTGTCTTGTAGTCGTATCTGCTGCCTCTAACACACAATTCCTGTTTACAACAGATTGCAGAGACATACAACATGGGATCTTTCAATTGAAAACAGAAAACAAGCTTTCAGAAGTGGATTAAATCCACGTGGTACCAGGAAGGTGATGCAGTCTTGGTTTTAAGTTTCCACAGTTGAGGATGCCTGGTCTGCCAAAGCTGGAAAGGACCAGAATTCATTTTAGGCTTGGATATGAAATAATCCCCTTTCTGGTCCCTAAAAACTGTACATTCAAATACATGGCATTCACCTGCCTTACCAGAGACTGACAGTAGTGTCCCAAGAAAGGCAGTAAAGCAACACAGCCGAGAATTCAAATCTGTCCGCTTTAAGTATGATTCAGAAGTCATGGCTTTAAAAACATAACCCCTTCAACCCTCCCAACAGAGAAAAGGTCAAATCCTGTGGGTGAACAGCTCCTACAGACACTTCATCCATTACCACTGTGGAATCCCTTCTGAGACTCCCAGTGGTACTTCTAAACTTCGCCCTGTTCAGTGATGTGAAAACGCTTTGTGTGTCTCTTGCTAACCACTGAACACCTGAGAGAACAGAAAAGACCAGCCAAAAAAAACCCCAGCACCCCAGGAGCTTAGGAAGTCAAACACTGAAGAGCAATAAAGAAATGAGCTGAGTGCTGCCATTTATGGTTTTAATTATTATGAGCTAATCCAGCTACATCCCAATAAACGGGAATTGCCATCCCTTATCCTAGCATTGCCCAGCCCCTGCAAGGACTTACATCAGACTACGGAGAACAGAGTACAGGAGCATTAATTCAGCCCTTGGTTTAAAGCAGTTGGAGAAAAATCATCATAAGCCTGATTCTCACAACGGGGTATTCCAGGGAACATTCCATAGAATCCCAGACTGGTTTGGGTTGGAAGGGACCTTAAAGCTCATCCAGTTCCAATCCCCTGCCACGGGCAGGGACACCTCACACCAGACCAGGTTGCTCCGAGCCCCTGTGTCCAACCTGGCCTTGAACACTGCCAGGGATGGGGCAGCCACAGCTTCTCTGGGCACCCTGTGCCAGCGCCTCAGCACCCTCACAGGGAAGAGCTTCTGCCTAAGAGCTCATCTCAGTCTCCCCTCTTCCTTAGTATTAATTGCAGAAGTCAGGTTTTAAAGCAGCTTGCATGTGAATAACAAAAAGAATTGAGAATACCATTTGATTGAAACATTGACTCATGTACTCTAAATCTCCCAATCTGCCTCGAGAAACCTTAAAACCTACTAAACAGATGAAAACTTGAATAAGAATGCCCAGTAAGTATTGATTCCCAGGACAAGCTTATCAGGTAAGCCTGTGTTCTGCTGCCTGCCTTTAAAGTTCAATAAGCAAACACGAACAGTTGCCCCCATTTCAAAAGCTCAAGCCTGGTTTGTGTCTGCAAACAGATCAGATTCCCACCTCTTTCACAAAGTCGTGTGCCCATAGTAAGATGTTACAGGATGAGAGGCAGCCGAGAGAATTATGTCAAGCAAATTCATGCCCATATAAATTACAAAGTAAAGCCCACAGCAGTATCGCGCTCATAACAGTGTGATGATCCTCTCTGCCAGAAACCGCCGGCACTGGCGGCGTTTATCTCTCACAGCAGTTCTAGGTATCAATTTATATTTCAGGCACTATCTTGCAATTAAATTTCTAGGCTTAAAATGCCAATTTTCCACTCCCTCCCCCCTTCCAGTTCTGTGTCCTCCAAGATTAACAAAACCTCCTCTGTGGCAGCAAATTAATCACGCTACAAAACTAAACCGTTCATTAGAGCTGCAGCACAACACAACTGCCATTAACAACTCAGCATTGCTGGGGTTTGTCTTTAATTTGATGGTGGTGTTTGCAGCAGCCTCTCCTCTAAGTACACACAACACCACAGTAAATAGTGACAAGTCCTAGACTGCAGCGGGTATTGATGTGCCATGAGCTTGCAGAGTGTTACACCACCAGAGCCCTTGTCTAGGGGCTTTGATGTCCACAGCGTCCAAATTCTCACACGCATCAGCTCACTCCCGATTTTCCAAGACCTTCCTGAAGCATCCCAATAGCCCACGCTCACTGATGCTCTGCTGCAGAGGATAAGCAGAGATGCGGCTGCACTGCTGGCTTTAGCAGTGATCTTGCCAGTATCCAAACGTTCTTTGCTGGCCTCTCAATTCCCCCCTTTCCCTCTCTGAAAACCAACAGTTTTATTCCTTCTTGGTCCTTCACCTTTTTGGAGAGAACTGCCTGATGTAGCAAAGAGTGATGAATTACACAGGATGTCCTCTGACTCCTGCTCCAGGGTTCTGTAAGCTGCGGTGGCAGGCTCGGGCATGGGTGGGCTGTGCTTCCTACCCTCAGAGCCTGGTGGGATGTCCTCTGGACATTCATAACCTCAGCTCCTTAATTCAGTGTCTTAATTCGGAATTCCTACTTTGTTTTCTGGATGGTGGTTAGGAATACATGGAATTTCAAACTTGTTCTGCAAAGGTAATGCTGCAGAGCAAGAAACAGACTTGCATTTTATGGAAGCAAGATGGTGCCCTGTGCTTATGTAGAAAATCTGCCTGCCTCTGTTCAATCAGAAGCTGAGCTCCTTCACCCTAGTATGAGCTTGAAGTACAGACCACAGTACCCTCTTCCTAGATACATCCTTTTGGCAAAGAAATGAAACAAGAAAGCCAAGCTGCAGTACTTAACCAAAATATGGATGTTGGTCCTCTCAAGGACCAGCCAGATCCCCCAGGAGTCTATAGGATAATGCAGCAACCATCAACAAATCTGAGTTTGCCTGAGTCAGCTCCTGCATTAAGCACTGGAAGAAGCCCTCAGGCTTATGCACCTCTGACTTGCAACTGAATTATGTATGATTTTGAACATGCAAAACGAACCCTGGCCTCCAAGCCTTGCTGCATTAAGAACTTCTTTATATAGCTTAAGCAATATCAAGTTAAGCAAAATCCAGGTTAAGTCTTGACCTGAGGGCAGCAGAGCTTTGAACTTAGCCCCTACAAAGGGTACCCAGGCTGGTGTTAGCTGTGATCCTGACTTGATGAAGACAAAGAAGCCAGAGCTTCGCTGCAGGACTCTCCACCACATCCTGCTCTCACCCGGAGGCACAGAAGGCAGATCAAAGGCACAGCAAGAGGTACAGCACTGGAGCATCATCTCTCCCCTTAGAAGCTGTGGGAATCACCAGGACTCGGGCAAACTCACCTCTCCTCCAAGAAAAGCATCTGCCACAGCATTTAAAAGCACCTTCTTACCTTCCACCACTCCTTGCCAAGATGTGCAAAGAGGAAGACAATGAAACTGCCAATGAAACTTGCTTTGCTACAGCACGCAGGTTCCCAGCTCCCGCACACAAAAGAACTGTGTTCAGCTTACAGCTTTCCTGCTCAAATAGGACAGAATAACAAATCAGCTCAAGCTTTCAGAGCTGAAATACAGTCTCCAGCACTCAACTGCTCCGATTAAATACACATCAACAGTACTCACGTTGCTGGTAATGCGTGAGTACTGTTGATGTGTATTTAATCCTCACACAGTCCTGGTATGTATTTTGAATGTTGTAACTGTATGTGACAAAGTCAGCTGTGTAACATCATAGCTCTGTCCATGAACCACAGTCATCCACTTGGCTTGCTCATAATATTCCATATTAAAACCTACCCTGAACCACAGCATCCTTGGGGATAGCCATAAGGATACCAGCATCTCTGATGTGTTTTGCTTCTGGTACACACCATCTTTTTTACCTTTACCAAACTCTGCAGGACCTGAACAAAGACTCCAGGACTTGTCAGAGAGCTTTCCCTGCAAGACTGTGACAGGCTTCCTCTGAAAACCAGAAGTACAGCACTGCAGTGCTGCTCTCCTCCAGGGGATGCTCAGGGGCTGGAGCACCTCCCGTACAGAGACAGGCTGAGAACATTGGGGCTGCTCAGCCTGGAGAAGAGAAGCTGTGTGGAGACCTCAGAGCAGCTTCCAGTGT
>JAOEHX010018755.1:0-19619 GCA_025448015.1 Bolborhynchus lineola | reverse complement strand
CAGTACCTGTAGCTCCTACTACAAGACTAGCTTTTAAGTCTGTAACCTGCATGAGGTCTGTTGGTGTCTTGAGTTAGAGTCTTTATTCCAAGGCTGGCTTCTACATATCCCTTTCACTTTGCATAACTGCCTTACTCATTTACCATTTCTGCTAATGACCTGCTTCTGTTCCTGTCCATTCATTAGATAGCTAAGGAGAAATATATTGCAGACTACTTTAGATTTCGGATTTAGATTCTTTGACTCTTTAGCCATGGAGACTGGCCGCATCACAGATAAGTTATCCAACCAGAAGTGTATTGTTAATTTGTAAAGTCATCTATCTCAGAGACTGAGAAAGTGTAGAATTGCAGAGAGCAGGGCTGTCAGCAAACTACTGTCTTTCCCTAATGGACAAACGTACAAATAAAACTAAAAAGCAAAATACCAAACTCAGAAGCATGCATACAAGAAAAAAAATAATTTGAAAGTCAGTGTATGTTTTTAAGTATCCTATGATTGTCGATACAACAGGAAAGCAGTAAGGAAGTTTCAGATGCTCCTGTGGTAGTAGAAACTGAGGTTTATAAAAGCATTTTCCAGCTATATCTGCACCTCTTTGTCTTGCTGTTTAGAGTGATTGCTCTCTCTGTTTAAAAACAGCACTACAGCAGAATCTTGTAGCTGTATTGTGAGCTGTACTTCAGTCTAGCAACCACAGCTGTGCCACATACTGCACCAGCGGTGCCTGACAGGGCCAATCTGTTTGTGGCATATTGAAGGAGTCAAATTGTCTTTGGGGACTTCTGTGGAATGGCTTCTTTTTTTTCAGATCCTTCCTATAGATACAGTGTCTGTTTCTCCCAAAGGGGTCTGGGTCTGCCAGTTTGTGTGCAATGGAATGAGGTTAATCCCTCAGAGATGTGAGGTACCTCGAGGGGTTGTATCTGTTTCCCTGCCTGCTGCACTCAGGGGCCCAAAAAGCAGCATCTCTGCATGCCTCCCCATGGGTGCTGTTTTGGGGAAGGCCAGCTGTCCCCCAGCACACCTCAGCATCAGGTCCAGCAGCTCACTGCCCTCCTGAAGGTGGAGTGTCTAGTCTGCAAGTTATACTTCTCTCCATGTGGGAGTGTGAAAATAGCATCTGGCAACAAAGTGTTGTCTTTTTCTTTTCTTAATTTTTCTTTTCCCTTTCATGGCTCAAAACACTCTTTACAGATTACAGCAGTGTGTTCTCTGTTGATGCACCAAAACGTTACAGATTGTGGTAGTGTTATTAAAGTGTTTTGGGCCATTACCATAGAATACAGCAGCATATTTATTTCACTAAGGGAACCAAATGAATCTAGCTGAATTTGGCAAAAGAACATGGCTGAAGTCCTATTTTATCTCTGATGTTGATTTTACCATCAAACTCTGAACTTCTGAAAATGAGAAAATTCACAAAAGAAACATGAATAGGTATGCTACATTTTGTAATAGGTTAAATTTTCCTTAAGTATCTATTACTATTGGTGTTCGTTCAATATTCCGATATTCACTTTGCAAACTATGGAGTTTACTGATCTTTGAGGTAAGCAGTGTGCTGTGTATAGCTGATGTTTAACTCACTGCCCTGCTTGTCACCAATAGCTGCTTGGAATATAGTTCCTTTTAGGCACATCAGCACTATTCATCCCATTCCCATTATCATGGCAGCCTTGCTTCTTGATATACAATTGTCTGATGTACTTGTGGCAAAAGTAATTTGGACAGTATATATCAATGTAAGTTTGGATAGGACTTTTAAAGAGGCCTGAAGGGATTTAGGAGCCCAGTAATAATTACTTTTCATATGGTGGCTTTGAAAATAGGATATGCAACATTCACACTTAATCCTTCCTCCTTCCACAGCTGTTTTATTTTTTCCCGTGATTTCTTTTGCAGAAAGGAAGTCATCAGAATTGTATCAAAATGTTTGATAGTGAGGTGACTTTCACTTGAGAGCTCAGTTTTCATTGGGTGCAATGAAATACATGAATGCTCAACATTTCTTACCTCTAGTCCAGGCTGGACAAGCTATCATTTGTGTGGTAGGTTGTGTTTCACTGTGTAGTGCTTGCTTTCACTTGAAGTGGGGAAAAAGTGAGAATGAGCATAATTTCCCAGCATTTTGTGTTGTGCACTAGGATGTCATATCCCATATACTTGTGCATTGGAATTTCATTATTGTACAGGTGTTGGACTTCCCTGAAGCAGTGTTGGGCAACAGATTTTTATCATACTGTGTGGACATGGGTAGATGAACTTGGTATTCATGACCCAAGCTCAGACGGAAGTTAAGAAGATATTCTAAAAGAAGCCATGGCCTTCCCAGTTAAAACTCAAACGTATTATGCTTACAGTTGCAGCTTTTCTTAAGTGTGTTCGATTTTAAGTTCATTCAGATAACTTCATTTCACTTCACATTCATTCCTTCTCTGGATCAGGTACCTTAAGGATGTAGGATAGGTAGGTGCTTGCACATCAAATGTTTCTTCCATATCACACTGGGTGGCATTACAGGTTTGATTTCACTAAAAGGTATTGCCCACCATCAAGTATAGAAAGAAATTAATACTAAAACAATGGGGAAATGTTAGATTAAAAAAAAAGCTGATTTGTCACTTTGCTCATTGACTATGAACCGAACAGACTTCTAACCCTTAAAATACTTTCTCCCCCCTTTTCCTCTCTATTGCCTGGAATCTTAAGAGCTTTATCATTTGCAGTCATAAAATGAAAATATACACCAAACCCTCAAAGGGCAAGTATGAAATTAAATTATATTTGGGCAGCTGTAACCTTTTAAAACGATCAGATTCCAGTTAATGTATTTCTTCCTGTTCCGAGTGCTGCCATGGTGTTTGATGGTGGGAAGCAGTCCAAAGGGCATTGGGAGATAATAAATTCACTGGAAATTTCACCCTGAGGCGAGCCTCGATACACCAAGGCTTCCATTTAGCGGTACTGACCTAAAAATCTTGTCACATCCAAAGGTCATTTAGGTTGGGGTTGGTGTGTCCCATCTATCTTTCCCTGGTGCAAAGAATGACAGCTGAGCTCATAAACAGCCATCAGAATATGGAAGACAAGCAATGGGTAGAGGGAAGAGAAAGAAGAAGGATAATACCACTGACAACTTCTTGGATTTCCTCTAGGCCAGCGTGAATAGATAACTATCTTTGGGATTGCTTGTTTCTGCTACTGCAGAAATGGCAATTCAGTTTAAAGTGGTTACAGTTAACTGTGGAAGTCTAAAACAAGTGATTCCTCCCGTGTCTGCAAATACCATGTAATCCTGCTGGTACATATTACACTGTCCCTGAGCATTTCATACGTGTTACCAGTCTCGTTAGTCAAAACAATTTGCAGTTTCTCTTTACTTCCAAGGAGAATCAAAAGACTAAAAAGCTGTCAGTGATGACAGCTATAAGAACAATGATTCTAAGGGAATTTGGCCAACAACAGTAATTATAAAAAATACTGGAAGGTAGGATATTTTCAATCTTATGAGAAAATCTGTGATGTACATCCTCTAGGACATTACTTAGCCTAAGCTCATTACATTTGATGTAATCCTCTACACAGTAAATTGAAGCAAAAGGCCTTTCAGGATGGCTGTTGTCTTCCAGTCATAGTTCTTAGGTTTGCAATGGGAAGCTCCAGTGGATCCTTCCTATTCTTGCAGTGTATTAAATATTTGGGACAGGGCTCAGAGTCACATAATGGAAGTATATTTGAAGGACAAAGATCTAACTTATAATTGGTCTGATTTAATTTGGGATGAGCCCTGCAGCATATGTCCATTATGTCCTCATGATGCGAATCTCCTCAGAATTCCCTAAGAAGAGGATGAGAGAGGCTGTTTGCCAGTCACTGCTGGGGTGCAGACGGCAAAGATTCCCTCTTCTGCATCATATCTTGGTTAGAAAAATAAACTGTAGTTGGTGGTCATTGTTCTTCTGACAACACCCCGCTGTCGGAAGAAAGATAGGAGGTATGCTATAAGCATTGGTCTGGTTAATTTTAGACCATTAAATTGAAGATAATTTTTTTAAAGAAATGATTATTATATAAAATCATTGTAACTTCAGACATGAGAAAAAAATCAGAATGAAACACCTGTATGCCAGAATTTGCAAGATACTGAATAAGAAATACCTCCTGGGAATTTGCTGATGTCTCTCCGTGAATTTTTGTAAATCAGATCCTTCTGAAGAGGATTGTAAATTCTGTGTTCCTTTGCTTGTTAAGACTAAATGGAGAATAACTGTTATTTTCAGAAGTATTTCACACATTCTTGCAAACATACTATATTTGAGGCAAACACAGTAAAGAAGGGCAAGATTGGCCAGCTGTCAGTGTTTGTCTTCATTTTCCTTGGGTTCACACTCTACTTTATGTTAACATATATGTTCTTCAGATAAATCCAAAGTAATCTGAAGGCAACTTTTGGAGAGTTAATTTGCCCTTTCCCACATGTTCTGTGCTGAAAAATGTAGCTGTATGCCTTAACCAGTTGTGCAGCTTTGAGGAAGACAAAGTCACTTTCCATCTTGCATAATAAGACAAAAGGAAATTTGTATTTTTCATGAAGTTCAGAGACGACATATATTTCACTTTAAAAGATTCAGCTGCTAACCCACAATTTAAAAAATTATAGAGACATGCCGAGCACAGACTTTGTAGGTTGTTTTTTTTTTTCCTGGTTTGTACTTAGGATGGTGGGATGATAAACATCTTTAGCCATGGATGCCTAACATATATAATTCAGCTGGCCTGATTTTGCAGGTTCCATACCAGTTTTTCTAAAGGGAGCTGTGGGTGATTATTTCAGACCTAGTCAGGTGGATTCCGTGCATAGTCCCGCTTCATGTCACTTTTCTACTGTGCTTCAGTTTCCTTTTTCATTTGCCCAGGCAGTTCCAGTTACTAAGCACGTAAAAGTGGATAATAAAGTCAGAATATTTTTATTGGTGGTGGGACATGGAGCCTCTAGGCCACTGACTTTGTGTTTCTGTAAAGATGGGAATTTGTGAAAGATACAATTGGAGCCCGTGTAGGCAAGTTTTTAACCACTGAGTGTAGCTTCCCTGTGTCAGTTGAGTTTTCCATCCTGGCCGGGTACCTGTTGTGTTGGTCAATGCATTGCTTCTCTATGTTTTCATAGCTGTATTCATGCCATTTCATGCCAGATAACTTTGGACAATTGACAGTGATCCTGAATTATGTTAATGTTGTTAAATACATGATGGAAAGATAGATGGTGAGAATAAGGATTGTGTTTAATGTCTGTGATATTGGGAAGTGCTTTAATGTTACCTTAGATGCTCTTTTTATTGTAGTGAATATGATTACTTTGACCAGAAGCCTGTGTTATGCTATGATATTAACTGGAGAAGTTGAAAGATATTTTACAGTTGCTGACTTTGGCAAAAACAAGATGTGTCTCTGCGTAATGGAGGACTGTACTGTTTCTTGCATTATTCATGCTTCCCACGCTGGAGTCACAAACATTGGGTAATGTTAATACTTGTCATGGAAAAATCTAATTGTCAGAAATGTTTAATATATTAGCGATAGATGGGAGTGCCCACCAGAGACCTTCTCTGTTTGGATTGAAATGTGACACGTAATTAGCGATAAAGGAAGGCAACGTATGGAGTGGATTGTTGCTTTATGAAGGGAAGTGAAGAGGATCCCTGCTTGACATTCCCATTCTTTCCTGAAATAGAAATCTATTTACCAATTGCTAGCTGAAGAAGCAGTGAGCACTGCTCACCCTCCCACTGTAATGAACAGGCAGTCTTGAAGCGGCCTAAAAAGGGTCAGTCAGATAAGGTCATACATCATATGAGGAGGCAGATGTTAGAACATATTGTAATGGATTGCTGTGTGGTATGTGAAGATGGTTTGTGGAGTGCAGGGATAGGGGAGAGAAGCTACTCACAATGTTTTATGTCATGGTCACTGTGAATACCCAAATATTTGAGGAAAACTTCTGAAGGCAGGAAATCAAAGTGTTAGCATTCTTGCTACATTAGTCTTGTGGGTAAAATGATGGAGGCAAAAAGGAGTAGAAGCATAAGTCCCTCTGTAATACTCCATGTAATATGAATGTGTCTAGGTATTATCTGTGCTCTGCCAAAGTCAATGTTAGCCTTGGAACGTGTGAGTATTTTACCTGAAAAAAAAAATACAGAGTTTCAGATTATATTAAACTCAGAACTGTTAAAATAGTTTCTATTTTAGCAGTGCCCCTAATTCACACCCACTCAAACACCTCCTCGCTCATTAACCCCATCATCAGGCCCAAGTAACTCAAGTGAAATGAGATGGCATTAGGAATGAGGTAACGAACAAAGATTTCTGGATAACATTATTACTTCATGATAGCAGCTTTTATTACTGTGACTACAGTTAAGAGCTTCTCTGTATTTCCATTGCAAACTCTTTGGTATTTCCACCCCTTTGGCCTTACAGACAACTACTCAGCCAGAAGCAATTTAAAATTTGATTTTACATCAGTTTTGGCTGTTTTTTTGAACTGAAAAGAGTTGTGTCTGATACTGCTTTCTAAACATAAAAATTGATGTTTTTTTCCCTCCTGATCCAAATTTCTAGATGAACAATTGAAAATATGGATTAACTCTTTTTATTACCCAGCCACATTATGAACAATTGAAAAATGTCTCCAAAGCATGTACAGTAATTTCAGTATTTCATGGTTTTGGACCAACAGATCCAGCTTCATGTTATAAAAACATCCATACTAAAAATCATTGGGAAGTGGGCATTTTTTGAAAAGCATTGTTTTCACTGAAGAGTCTACATTTTTTAGGTCTTTTTAAAAGTATTTGCTCAATGCCTCAAACAAAATTGTGAAAATGAACTTTAATACATAGTCATGGATCAGCTGTAGTAGCAGATTTTAAATCTTATTACTAGTTAAATAGCGTTAATATAATGCATGTCACTGCTTGTAGAATATGTGGCTATGTGGAATCCTTTAAGAGATTTGCAGCCCTGTTGCCAGTGAATGGCATCCTTTTTGCCTGAGAAACAGAAATTCAGAGAGATGTATTTCTGCATTCACCCCATCTATACCTAAGAGCAAAATGATGAAGAGTTAAAGGAGAGAGTGGACACTTCCATTGGATAGCCAGACAAGCTGGAAGAGTGTGGGATTTCACAGCTTTAATGCAGATGGAAAGGTGGCAGTGGAGGAAAATGGAGAAGGTTGCATTTTCCTTGGTCAGTTTGACACTAAAAGGTAGAAAGCTCAGCTCTCTGTTGTATGTTTGGACTAGTAAAACTACAAGCAGCCTTCGTGTTCCTCTTAGCTGAATGGAAAGTTCCAAAGTTCACTGTATAAGCTCTTCTTGTGCTTGGGTGATGCGTAGTGTGTGACCTTCAATCATGTTACTGTGCCTACAGCTTCTTAAGCCTTGAGTGCAGCATGTGCCAAACAAGGCATTTTGGCATGAGTTTCGGGGTAGATTTGAGGCTTTTCATGCGTGGGCTGAAGTCTGGCCATGTAGTGTCATTGGACCTTAGTGATTGCGGTTTGATTGTAGTAAGACTCAAAAACTAAATCCTGAGGGATTTTAGATGTTTTCAGAGACCACTTTTTGGGGAACAAAGTCTCTAAGAATTAAGAATTAAACTTCTGTGTATGTCCTAATGGAATATGCAAAGTATCACTCTTCCCATTACATCAGTGTAAGCATGGAAATAATGAGATGAGCCAGAAAGCAGCTTCTTATATTATTTCCTGAGATGTTTGCCAAAGCTTCACAGAGGTTTCAGGATCTCTGGAGTTTTACAGGTCAATTGGAGGGGGAGTTTTGCAGACCACACCTATTTTTATTGTAAAATCACAGAATAAAAAGATTGAACAGCTATTGAGTTGTTTCTGCTACGTCACTTTGTTAAAGAGAGACTTTAATATAATGAAGCAGACTACAAAATAATGAAATTAATTGAGTAGTTTTCTACTTTCTCAGGTTTCCCCAGCAATTTTGTTAGCACGTAATGGCACTCTCCTCCACGTACTCTAACATCTTCCCTTTGTAGCCTGTTACAAAGCAGCACAGTTCAAAAAAGATGCATTTAGTTTTTTAAGCATATAAGTTATCTAGCTTATAGGATAGGGGCTAGTTTAAAGTGAGGGACTTCTTTGAGTTTAAAGGGGATAGGACTGAATGTTGAAAACATTAGAAGGAATCTGATCAGAGTGAAACTCAGCTGATTGCTGGTTTGGAAGACAAATCAAATTTTCTCTGATTCAGTGAGGCTCAAAATGTTCTAGATCAAAGTTGGGCCAAATTCATGTCCTTGGTTGGAATTACAGTTTCCCCAGGTCTGGTGACTTCATCCTTTTCTGCAAGCTTTGTCTTACTAATACCTAAAATACAAACACTGTTTTAGAAGAAGAAAGGATTCCTTGTGGGTAGAAGCTAATGGAAAAGTATATGTGTACTGGAGCTTTCCACGGTTCTTGTTGTGTATTCTTGCTCTTATGGAAAGGCATCACAGTGTGCTGCTGGGGAGGAGAACTGATGTCCTGTATTGATATGATGACTTCACAATGGGATCCCATAGGACAAGGCAGGACTTTAGCTTTCTGTAGGACCTGAGTAATGACCATGTAAGGCAATGATCATGAACAGCCATTATATGAGAGGTAAACCTGTTGCTGTTGAATTCTGATAGAACTTGTTTGAAAGTTTCCTGCAGTAAAGAAACCCTTAAACTGGAAAGCTAGCACTGCATGACTGACATTCTTCTCCCCCAAAATACTAACCTTGATCTACTTTCTCCACCCCCTGAAACAAAATAACTGCTGCAGCTAAATAAAGATGCCACGTGTCCCATCTTACTAGTACTCCCAGCTAAGGGAAAAGGGAAGGGGAAAAAACCTCTTCAGAACTATTCTAGGAATCAATTTGGTTTAGTTTAGCTCTCGGAATAAGTGTGTTTTCTTCTGCAGCTCTCATGATCTATCCATCACTGGTCTCTCCCTTTCAGTACTCTTTTGCCTGTATTTCCTCCTTTATGTGTTCTTTTCAGGGAAGCTTGGCACAAGGGAAGCAGCTCAAATGCAGTCCTTAGTTCGCCTCTAAGGCACAAATGTGATATTCTTTCCTCTCTGCCCTAAGAGGAAGAGAGTAGCTGTGGCTCTCTGAGCCTGTGAAAGTGAGCTGTTTGAAAGTTGCTTACGATGGACTAGGAGTTTTGTCACTCTGTCTCCTGCGCCTTTATCCAGACCCTTTACCACATAATACAACTCAGTTCAAAGAGCAAATTAAGCTTTTGAATGAGCTAAGTAGATGTCACTGAGCTCCTGTACATGTCAGATAACTAAGGAACAATGTTAATTTGTAGTTCCAAGGACAACAGATACAATTGCATGGTACTCCAGCTTCAGAAATACTCCTAATGTCAAGAGGGAACCAGACTAGAAAGAATATGTTTCCCATTTCACTGTTTGATGTAATTAACAAATGAAGATACAAACATTTGGGAGTTTTGGGAAATAACACTGGGAAAAATATCCAAGTGAAATTTTTTCAATTTATTTTGTTGTTCAATTTATTTCTTGTCCCCTCCCACGCACTATAATTTGGTAATATGAAACTTTCTTCTGGTAGGTGGTTACCATTCTTCTGTGATCTTTAAGGCGAGACATGAATATTTTAGAACTTGATTGTTAGCACAGCTTGTCACGTAAGAGTTTTTAGCAGGCTGAATACTGTGGTCCACATGTACTGCTGAATACCTGTTTCACTATATTCCTGAAGAAGAGGAGGGACAAGTCACCAAAGAATCTCACCATCATCAAGATATAAGAACCTGATACCATATCAGCATTCAAGTGAGCAAATCCGTGTTCTCAAAATAAGAAATTCGGTTGACCTTAATCTTTCTACTATGAGCTCTTCACTTAACTTCAGGAGAAACAGAGTATTCAGATTTGAAGTAATTAATTCAGTATCAGTCCTAAAGCAGGCACAGAGTTTCCCTGACTTAATTTCCTGTTGAATACAACAACTTAAAATGCAAACAGAAAATCTATAAATAAAAACTGGAGAAAAAAAATCACTTGAGGAGATGTGTATAAAATAGCGAAATGCCTTAATTATAGCTCAGCAATCTGAAATATATAGAACCTTATTTACAGTAATTCTGCTCCCAGGGTTTGCTTATTAACTAGTCTAGTCACTTAATGGATAACAATGAATGATTATATACAGTACCAGTCAAGTAAAGCAATGTAATGTGAAATAAGTGTTTTGTCAAATGGCCACTCATAGAATTTTGTTCTCTCAAATGGGAAATTGCACTTACTGGAGTCAGGTGCTCTGAGCTAGTTGCCAAAAATCTGGATATATCAAAAATAAGCTCTTGGGAAACATACTTGTGGTAAACAAATACGCAGTAGTGAGCTTTTTCCTGCAAGAGAATAATGTCTGGGCCACTTTACTGACTTCAGGCTTCTAATGTGGAAAAGCTGTACTGTGACAGAAGTCTCCACATAGAACTTTCATACAAACACTTCATTACATAATAGTCAACTCTGTTCTTTATTACAGAATTGTCAGTGATAATGAGAATGCAGCTTACGAAACAAATGCCCCCTCTTAAGTTACACATCCCTGGTTTTGTTCACCTTCTACATTACCACTGCTCATCTTACTGTATACTTCTAAAAGAGTATGCTGTCAAAAGTATGTTCTTACTTTAAAGATTTTAATCTAATTTTTTTTCTAACAAAAGAAGTTTCATTGGCATAAAAATAAGTGACAGTAATGGTGACAAAAAAACTTTATATTCTGGTGCTGCACAACAAACTGTAGGAATAAACGGTTGCCGGATTATATATTTTTTAAATATGTACAATATTAATTACTTTTCTTGAAGGGGACACTGCTCATATGCAACATTTCATCCAACAAGCTTTTTCCAGAAGCCATTATCAGGTTTCCCCTCCAATATACATTCCATATAGTCGCTCTATTTCAATTAGTGTCATATGGTGTGAACATGGTATGTATGGATATGTAGGCCAGTTGGGCAGTTTTCCAGTTAAAGACTCTTCATTTGTAAAGAGAAGGCAATCTTAAATACACAGTTTACAATGATATTTTATCACAGAAACTAACAGATCTTATTAGCCTCTGATAGGAAGTGTCTATTGATAAGTTCCTACAGTTACATCCTGTAGAAGGATTGTCTTCTTGTTAAGACATGGGACAAAGGAGCCATGAGGTCTAGGTTCTAATCAGGAGTTTCCTACAGTCTTCCTGTTTCACCAGGAATAGTCAGTTGATGTCATGGGTGCTGATTCTCACCTTGCTAATATTTGAATAGCATTTATCCATTGGCAGAATTAAAGACTGCTTGTCAAGGAAAACTGAATTTCTTAACATTTGTAGAGTGTTATGGTTAGTGTGTTTTGTGTAGAAACCTCTATAAATTAAAACATAGTTGTACTCCAGCTAAAACGATTGTCCTATCCATTGAAATTACATTAGTTTCTAATAAAAATCAGTGCTACCATAAATTGTACCTACAGATTTTACTTTATTCACTCTTTTACAAGCAAAGCAAGCATTGATGTGGATGTACTGTGGATGATAGAAGTCTTTATTATTTCAAATGCAGACTTAAAGCTCATTCAGGTTTTCAGTGATCTGGACTCCAGCCTTGTTTCTGGATGCCAAGGATCCCCAGTTGGTCATAGCATACGAGTTCCAAATGAGGAAAGAACTAGTGCATTCAGCCTGGCACAGGCAAGGCAGTCCTGTTGACTACAGTGAGATTATTCTCAGGAATAAGGCCTGCAGGCCTGGAACCCTCAAGATCAGCTACCAGAATCATATTTTATGGAGACTTGTGGTTACTGATTCTAAAAGTAATGTTTTTCTAAATATGAGAGAGATGGTGGTTATAAGGCTGTGCTTGTAACTTGCATGGAAGTATATAAATGTAGCCTTGTTCTGTTCGTGAATGCTTACAGTTTTTCTAGTGAAAACTTGTTTTTCTTAATGTTTCTTATGGTTTTTAAGGCTAGAGAGACCACTAGGTTGTCTAGTCTGACAAAACAAGATGTAAAAAAAATTATCTGGCATAATAAACTCTGTTTAAAGCACATATTCCAGAAACACATCTGATCTGACTGAAACGCCGTGGATCAAAATCCACAATTTCTCTAGGCAGTTCCTCCAAGTGTTACTACCCATGTTTTCTGATTTACTAATACTCTCTGATTAAAAGCAGCATATTACATATCTATTAATTTGCTCAGTCTTAACTCTCAAATACCTAATAATTGTTCCTTGATTCATGATATACGTACCTGGTTTTCTCCCTTGGGCTAAATACAGAGCAAATTTAGGATGAGAGTTTTCAAAGTAAGTTAGCTGGTTTCTGTGGCCATGGGAAAGAACAGTGTAGCTTTTCAACATTTCGTGTATCTTCTCTAGTCTCTCTGTGGTCCACAGTTTTGGGGTGAATTCATCCAGCATGCTATTTTTTGCTTGGGGAATAAAGGAAAAGCTAGTTCAGGCAAGGTCCCCTTCCAGAAAGAGTATCTGTGGGACATATGCATACCTCAGCACTGGGAACCAAGTCAATTTCTTTTAGGAAATGGGTGTGATAAAGACATATGGTAGGTAGATCAGTAATAATTATCCAACTCTGTTCAGAATTCTAAGCAAAAAATCGAAATTAAAAAAATAAACCTAAAATAAACCAAAATACTCTTAAGTGCATCTCAGGATTTTAAAGTATATTGTTCTTATCTGAAATTAGCCCAAAGTGAAAGCTAGCAAACTTAAGCACTGAAACTGAATAAAATTACCTTTGGGCACAGTTTTAAAAGAGCTGTTTGATACTGTTCACATATTATCTTTGTTTTCTGAAAAACTCCCAGTTGGTGCAAACAAATAGAACTTTAAAACCTTTGCTGAAATTTTGAATATACAAATTAGCGAGTCCCTTTGAAATGTTTGACTATTTTTGAAGGAAACTTACACACAGAATAAATGAAATTCTGGCATTTCAACCTTTCAGATACATAATGAATAGTTAAACGAAGAACGTTTTTCATGGTAGATCTAGAAAGCATTGCCATTAATTGCTATGGAGTGCAGCTTGAATTCTGATTTCTGTAGTTTTTATCTATGTTGCCACTACCTTTAAAAAACAATCCTGCAGTAGAATGTTGTCCTGGGTTCAGCTGTAGCAGTTGTTTTTCTCCTTCCTAGTAGCTGGTGCAGTGCTGTGTATTCAACTTCAGTCTGAGAACAATGCTGGTAACACACCAATGTTTTTAGTTGTTGCTAAGTAATGTTTACCCAGATCAAAGACTCTTCAGTCTCTCATGCTCTGCCACGGAGAAGGGGAAGCTGGGAGGAAGCAAAAACAGGACACCTGACCCAAACTAGCCAAAGGGGTATTCCATACCCCAGCACATCATGCCCAGTATATAAACTGGGGAGAGTTACCAGAAAGGACCAATTGCTGCTTAGGTCGGGCTGGGTATCGGTCGGTGGCTGGTGAGCAGTTGTATTCTCTCCCATTGTTATTCCCCTTATCATTATTATTATTGGTGGTAGCAGCAGTGGTTTGTGTTATACCTTAGTCACTGGACTGTTCTTATCTCAACCCATGGGTGTTACATTCTTTCAATTCTCCTCCCCATCCTGCCAGGGACAGGGGGGAACAAAAAGGGGAAAGTGTGTGAGCGGCTGTGTGGTTCTGAGTTACCGGCTGGGCTTAAACCATGACAGATGCATGTCAGATATTTGTTTTAAGTGAATTCCTTTTTCTTTCCAATTCTTTGGGTCCTGTTTTTAAATAAAAAAGGCCATGAGCAGATCCAAAATTAATTCTTTCTTCTGTAATCAAACTTTGCATGCCTTATGTAAGCATAAATTTTGAGGTAAAGAAAATGCAATTAATGTATTCTGAATGAGAGAATCTCAATTTATGCCATTTTCTCCCGCCAGATTATGCAAAAAATCAAAGAACAGGGCCATTCATGTGTATATTTTTAATGATGGGTCTCAGAATGGCAAAGAAATTGAAGTGTTGGATCAGTCAACAATTCAGACATTTAGGCACAGTGGTTTGTAAATTCATCGCTGTGGTAACTCCACTGAAAAACTAGTTTATATCAGAAGCAGATTTATTGCAATAACCGATTCAGTCTCCAGTACCACCTGTCTCTTAATTCTCTGGGTTTTTTTTAAATAACAGCTCTTAATCTCTGTTGTTCACTAAGAAAAGTATTTTAAAAAGAAATAATACTTTAATCCAAATGCCTATAGATGTTTGAATCAACTATCTCTGCCTGTGTAATTGCTAACACTTTATTCTACCCTTTTTAAAATTGCTATTAAATCTCATTTTTCATTTTCTATATTAATAGAACAAGAATTCATTTTTAGTGTACCCTCAAAGCGGTAATGAGCATTGTTAACATGTAACAACAATGCCCAAGGGGACAGTTTTTAAAGCTGGTCTAACCTTAAGGCTTTGCTATTGATGTAGTACAGAGTCATCAAGCCAAGGGCTGTTAGAGCTTGTCCATTTGGAGAGTTCAGCTGAATACTTCTGCTTAATATATGAGAAGAATTATAAATGGTGTAGGTGATGACCTAGTGAGGAGAGGGTTTTTTTGTTTAATAGCTTAAGAACAGGGGAGCAACATAAAAAAAATAACTATACCTCCTGCTCATTTAAAAGTGTATCACATTGTGCTTTAATTCTGAGGATTTTACTTCTGTAGAGGTTTTCATTAAAGGTTAATGACAAAACATTAACAAGGCATGCAATATTGCACATGAGCAGGGGAGCTGAAACATAGTCATTTAGTTATAAACAAACAATAGATGTTACTTTTTTATTGTATTTTTCAGAAGCCAGATCTGCCTTCTTACTAAATTTAGAATATAACACTTGTTTATTACATATAGCAAAAATAAATTTGTCTAAAGCTGTGGTGCTTCACAGATTTCAAGTGAATGCCTTGGTCACAATAAACCAGTCAAAACCCTATGGATTGAAATTCCTGCATGAGTTTTAGTGCAGCAAAATGAACTTGAGTACTAGAATTTGAAACTGAGCCTTTAGGTTAGCTAAAGGTAGCAGGAATTCAAGAGTCTCTGTTTGAGGTACAAATTAAAAGGCTTAAGAACAGTGTATTACAGCAGTGATACAGAGAAACATAATTTTAATTGGGGCTTTTTGAGGTCTAAGTTTCATTACTGTGAAAAATATAAGGGTGCATTTTAGGTAATGGTTTAATGTTTTAACTGAGACAGTTCATACACTGTCTCAGAATTTGAAACTCTGTTGGGGAAGCAGGTGTAGAAATATTCTTTTCTTGGAGTCGAGTTTGTCTATGAAATGAATGCATAATTTGTTGTCATTTAGCTGTCTTGTTTCATAGCACTTGGTCACACCATTGCCCTTTCCTTGGGTATAATCTAAAGGCTGTCATGTCCTAAAACAACTAAATAAGAACAGAAAAGTTCAATAATGTCAAAACTCAAAAATATTGTCAGTCTGAGAAATGTGCTGCATGTTATATATTTCTGTATATCCATTTTTAGAAATAGAGGGGAAATGCAGGAACAATGTTACTGGTTAAATAAAATTCAGACTCTGTCAAGTTCGTAAGCTACATGGTTTTCATTTTAGAGCTGTGCTTGATGTTTCTTTTCATAGAATAGTTTTTTGTTGCAAGAAGGGCCTTTTTAAAAGGGTACTCTAACAACGGGTCTCTTCTAAGATTTTATTTAATGTTTGTTTATAACTTAAAATGAATTAAAGAAGAGGTGATATGTTGAATCTGATAATGAGAGAACAGAAGTTTGCGCAAAGCATGAATGAAGGCTTTATAGCCTTAGACCCCTCTTTACAGATTAATGCACACTATACTTTGTGCTTCACTCTCTTGAGGTGTATCTGTCCCTGAACTGAGAGTAAGGCAAACATTTGAAATTCCATGTATTCTGTTTATAACTTAAAAATATGGCTTTCACCAGAGCTGTTGCATAGGGAAATTCATTCCCCTTGCTTATTTAGTCTTCATCTACTTTGGATGCAATGCCAAAAAGATGATTGATTACAATACTCTAAGGAAGAGCCATGACTTCCAACCTATTTCACAGTGACCACTAAATGGGTGTTAGACGCTATGCATTCTTTGACGCCATGTTCTGTATGTATTTCATGTAGTCTAATTCTTGTGTTTTATTCTTTGGACCTCAACAGAAGGTTGAGAATAATGTTTGAGGTACAGATTTCTTTCTCTTCCGATTCTGTCTCCATTTCTAAGGATTCTGTTGAAAAGTCTTCCTCAAAGGCTCCCAGAAATTTCTGTGAGGTTCAGTCCTCCACAGGTGGCTTCCTGTATGGCCTGTCAGCAATCTCCAGTTGGCTCAGTACTGCTAAGTGTCCAAACTGACTATGTTACTTTTACCTTTATGTGTGGACAAGGCATATTCTCTAATAGCTAATCTGCAGTTTAGGAGTAAGCTTGAACCTTTCCTGCTCAGTGGATATTTGACTTTCTTTTGTCTTTTTCCCATAATTGCCTGGATATGTTTTGCCATTTTTTTTCATAGGGAGCAAAAGAAAAGGAAAAGCTTTTCCTAGATCTGTTGTGTCTTCACCAAAGTCCAGTTATGTTTGAGCTGTTCCCTAGACATGGATCCTATTTCTTAAACAACTATTGCCCTTCTGATATATTAATTCATACATGAAGCTGTCTTGGTTTTCCTTGAACTGCCTGCTACAGTTCTTCTCTGGTTCATACAGGCCCTTGTTCCTTTCTCCCTGCTGGATTTAGCCTTTTGAAAGAATGAATGGATATGAACTTCAACTGATAAATACATGCATTTGAATCTGTGCCTGATTTGTGGCTGGATTGTTTTTGATGACTTTTATCTGTAGTTGATTTGCATCTATTTCGCTCAGACTCGCTGGGGGTAACATAGAATAAATGAATAAATAAAATTGAGGGAGAGGCAAGGACAAAACAGATGAATGAATGAATGATGGGGGAAAAGAGGGAGACTAAACAGAAAGGGAGAGATAAATGGTGATTAAGAAGTACAGAAAAGTGAGGAACAAGCAGTGATCAAAGTAGAGAAAAGAAATAAAAAGGATTCAAAACTGAAAAGAATAGAACGAGTCAAAAAGAAGTAAGAAAGAACTTGGTGCCTGATTACACCTGAAAGAACAGAAATAGGTTACTTTTAATTATGTGAAAAGGCTAGGATTGTGCGCCAGTGAAGGGAAGAGTTTGTACAGGGAACCACGGGACAATGTCTGGGGTTGTCCAAGACTCAGAGCAGTAAATCTTGCCCATTTAAGTGTATGCTTGAGAGCTTATATACTCTGAACTCACATTAACAATGTCTCTCTACCTTTTGCACAGCTCTGTGTTGAATAATCCTTTATCAAATCCCATTCTCCTCTTTAAAACTTGTTGGTTTGGGTTAGCATTTCTTTGTGCCCACCAGTCTGGCGTCTGACCTTTTTTCTTTTATCAGCATATGCAATTAACTAAAAAACCAGAAGCAATGCAACTAAGCACCACTAACAAGACTCCATAGACTAGTCATATTGAAGCCCCCTTGTTTTTTCCAGATCCAGTACCAAGTTCCTGCATGTTATCCCATCTCAGAAGCTCTATTAGCACCTGCAGGCAGAGAGCACCATCATTCAGTGTTACACATTACATATGTACTGCACAGCACAAATAACATATAGCGTTGGTCTTTGAAACTGATAATGTGACCAGGGAGGGAAAGCCTTTTTACTGTATTACCTGCTTTCTCAGGCATCTGACTTCTGTTGGGCTTCACTTAAATTCCTCTCTGTTTGCAAAATAGCAACAATTTCTGCTTGTCCTGCCCACCATGTTTATTTTCTTCACTTTTTTTTTGCAGGTCAGGGGAGCTTCTGGGCACTGTCAGTTTGCCTGTTTTCTCTCTGCTTTTGACCTCTGTCCATTATACCCTTACTGTAGTGCTTTACTTTAAACAGATCACTGTGATTATAAGTATTCACATGCTAATAATGAAATACTTGTTTCACAGAAAGGGTTCTTAGTCTTAATTGGAGCTTCTAGTTGCTAATGGACAGACATTACCATCCACATGTATGTATTCCTATTGTCTGAAGTGGTTCCCAGAACCCAACTGATAGTGGACTCTCACAGTAAGTGCTAAACAAAATTTTGACTTTCCTGTCCTGAACAGCTTACAGCCTGTGCAAACAAGAAAAACATAGCAAGTAAAATAAAGAAACAAAGTGGTAGCACAGAGATCATCATATCAAACATCATGTGAATTTCACAGGGGTCAATGCATATGATCAGCAGAGATGCTGGTAATGCTTAAGTAGTCTCAAGAAAAGCAAGATTGTCCAGTGGCTCACAGAAACCATGAAGATGAGGTTTTGTTCCTTGGTTTCAATACCTGGACACACAGGCAAGCTGGGACATTTCTGATGGTGACATCTGCCATTTGTCCTCTGAGGAAGGAGTCACAAAGGCTGAGATGACAATTCTGTTTTTGAAATATACCAGTGTGCTGAATAAAAAATACCCATCAGAAGGAAAATATATCATCTGCAGCAGAAGAATTTCTGGGAAAATTATTTATTTACTGATTATGTCTCTTGTCTCTCCCTCTCCCCCCCATTTGTTGTTTGTTTTTACAGCAGTTGTATGCTGCCCAACTTGCTGCAATGCAAGTGTCTCCAGGAGGCAAGATACCTGGCATTCCCCAGGGTAACCTTGGTGCTGCTGTATCCCCTACCAGCATCCACACAGACAAGAGCACAAACAGCCCTCCACCCAAAAGCAAGGTACTGTATGGGGCCCTGCAGCACTGCATTTCTCACAATAAGGGTACTTGCATGTGGGTTTTTTTCTCAAGGGTGTCTGTGTGCATCTCAGACACAGGCAGCTTTGTTCTCAGGATGGTTTCCTGAAATGGGAGGGTATTTGTAGTGCTGTTTTTTCAGTGGGAGAACCTCAGTACAGTAAAACCAAACAACCATTTATAAACAGTGGCAGTAGCACACAGCACCTCAGCTGAGTCTCCATGGGTTCCTTTGGAGTGTCCTAGCTATCACACTGCTGTTTCTTCCATCTTCAGTAATGGGTGGCAGGCTGAGGTGCTCATCTTCTTTTCCGTCATGCAGCTGTCCTTTCCTTTCAGAACTCTAGACTGGAGTCAGGTTAGCAGTGTGTCAGTAGGAGATGGGAAGCAGTGGGACATCTACCTCATTTGTGACCAGGTCCTTTCCTGGGGTTCAGTGGGAGCATGGGGGGGAGTAAGTCTCCAAAGGAATGTCTGTTGTGTGATAGAACAGGGCTGGATTCTGTCTATTAAATGATGGGCTCTGATGAGTAATTTTGGTCATAGCTGGGCCATTAGATCTATACTCATTTAAGAGATCAAGCTAACAGTTTGTAGTTCAGCTGTATAATACAACCACTACTCAAGTTATACATAGAAAAAAACACACAAAATTTGTCTGGTAGCAGATACTTTTCTCAGCTGTGGCATAAGCTGAGCTCACCTTGTTCC
>JAOEHX010018754.1:0-16295 GCA_025448015.1 Bolborhynchus lineola | reverse complement strand
GGGGCTATAGGGATGCTGGGGAGGGACTCTTCATTAGGGACTGCAGTGATAGGACACGGGGTAATGGGTTCAAACTGGAACAGGGGAAGTTTGGATTGGATATGAGGAAGAAGTTCTTTGCTGTGAGGTTGGTGAGGCACTGGAATGGGTTGCCCAGGGAAGCTGTGAATGCTCCATAACTGGCGGTGTTCAAGGCTGGGTTGGACAGAGCCTTGGGTGGCATGGCTTAGTGGGAGGTGTTCCTGCCTGTAGCAGGGGGGTTGGAACTGGATGAGCTTCAGGTCCTTTCCAACCCATACCATTCTATGATTCTATGTAACATAACTCTGAGTGAAACCCCAGCCTTTTTAAACTGGGTATTTTCATGTTATTTTTGTAACATCCTGCTAGGACTGAGTATTAAATGTTTTCAGTTCCTTTGGATACATGGTTGTGGAAACCCTCCTGGTTTGGTCTAGTGTGAAGAGCCCCTGCCCACGGCAGGGAGTTGGAACCGGCTGATCTTAAAGTCCTTTCAAACCCACACCCTTCTATGATTTTATGGTTCTGTAATTGAATAGAGCCTCTTGGTTTTCTGTTGCAGATGTGGGTCCCCTTCCTCCCCCGGATCCTCCTGTGCTTTTCACCATATTTGATGAATCCTCTACTTTGTCAAATCAGAATATAAGGTAGAATTAATCAAGATTTAAATTTTCGAGGGAGGGAAACTGAAATATCAAACCTTTTTGTGTGGCAGCTGAAATTCTGTACAGTTTCTTATATGGATGTGGGCTGGCTTTTGTGTTTATTGTTTTATATCATTACTCTGCTTGGGAAGTTCATGATAAGGGAATACTCCGCTGTTGTTTCTTTCCAGTTAACAACTATTTAGGCTGCTATGTGAACTCTCTTCATTCTGGAGAGCTGCATGTATTGCACATCACTGATAGTTCTGTAGCTTGTAGTAGAAAGTGATAGACTGAAACAGTTGGTAGACTTGAGGTTCTCTTGAGAATATCTGTTAAAGATCAGAAGCTCCTCTGATAAATGTTTAATGGGATGTAACTTTATCTTAGCTGTTCAGCAGATCATGCACAGAAAAGTGCCCGGTGCCCGCTTGCTGTTCGTAAACCTTCCAATTCTCTACCTGCAAATGAAAATGTGTCACCAGAAGCCTGTGTAAGGAAACAGTTTCTCCTATAGCAGATTTCCTCTCGCAGAGAAAACCATCATAGAATGTTCTACTGTTGAATTGAGTGAGATTGGCTGGACTGACATGATGTGCCACAAGCAAGGATGTGCAACTTCTGTCTGCCATGGCAACACTTGAATTGGGTGATGTTAAGATTATGCTGGGGAAGCTTCATGGTCTTAGGCTTTAAGGTGGCCAATACACCAATTGTGTATAATTCTGCTTTATGTGCTCTGTGTGCCTTTGCCCAGCATTTTAGTAAATACTTTAATGGTTGGACTTGATCTTAAAGGTCTTTTCCAACCTAGTTGATTCTACAGTTCTATATATTCTATGATTCTAATAATGAGCTTGTAACTGAACTGAAATAGACTTCTGCAGTGTTAAATACGAGGTAGCCTTTAGCAGTTCATAGCAGCTCTGCAGTGCTCTAGAGGGTAACAAAGCTACTCTTTCTAGCTGGGAAAAATGTGCAGTTACAGTGAGAGTTTAATGACTCAATTTTAATGAACAGTGGAAGTAGAGTGTGTGAAGACTGAGTGTCAGATCCTTGTTGAAAGGTGCTGGGGTGGAAGAAAGGAAGGAGAACTGTTCAGCTTTTAAATGGAAGGAAGATTTGACAGAAATTTTTGTCACTGTCTTTTTTTTTTTTTTTTTTTTTTTTTTTTTTTTAGGATGAGCTGAATGGAATTGAACCTTTGGCTGAAGATGCAATTGTGACAGGTTCCTACAAGAACCAAACCATTTGTGCCAACCCAGAAGACACATGTGACTTTGTTAGGGCTGCCCATCTGGCTTCAACGCCCTTTCATGGGGTGGTAGCTCAGAGGATCCCAGATCCTGGTTTCTCCCAGAGTGTCCTGAAGGAAAACTGTCCAGAAGCAAAGAGCACACCTCCGAATCAAGAAATCCTGGTGTGTGAGGGAGTGTACAATGAACCTCTGTGTGTAAATAAACTGAGGTAAGTAACAACAAAGTGTCTTAAGCCCTTTTTCCTGGTTTTGGCTGTGCTTTTACTGTTCATTGAAGAAACAATTTCCTGAAGAGATCAGATTATACTGAGGACAGACATTTCTCTAGCTCAGGGTCCATTTTGCCTCAAGCACATTTAAGAGGCAATAGCAAGCCTACTTAGCTTTCCAGCATTACTGCTGCAGGACTTAACTCCATGCTTTTCCTACCAAATAAATTGCAAAGAAATTAATGAACTCATTCTGTCTTTGGAACCAGTGATTAAAAGTAGACTCATCAGTTCCTTTTCTATTTGCGTGCTGCTGTAATAATTTTAGTGTATATAAAATGCATCTGGTGATTATGGCTTAGCTTCTACAGAGAAAAGCTGGAGAGAAGGAAAAAAACTGTCAAACAACTTCCTGTTTCTTACTGTAACGAAAAAAGCATTCGTTGGGTGGGGCTTTCTCAATTTAGAACAGTCTCATTTGCTAGCTCTTGGTATGTACACACATAGACCATGCTAAAGGTGTTCGCTTACTTGGCAAGTTTTCTGATTATAGTTGGAAAGAGCAAGAGTTATTTCCCACCCAACTCTCCACTGCTTTAAAAGCACTGTAGGTCTGAATTTTGACAGTGGAGTAAGAAACAGCATTACTTTTGTTGCAGCAGTTGTATTTAATGGGAGAGAAGATAAAAGTAATCTGTAGACTAAGGTTCTGAGTGTAAACAATCAGCGAAAATGAAGCTCTGACATAACTATTGGTTTTCCACCAGGATAGGAAAGGACTTTGTGCCAAAAAGAAGCCATGGGGTGCACTGTATCCTTTTAGAATCATGAGGCTAGTATTGTCTGGACATTGTATCTTCTGCAAACCTGACTAAGTTGCCTTCATTTACAGCCCAATCATGGAAGCAAGCCTGGAAGATACTCACTCCTCAGGTGGTTCTGTCTCCTCAGGATCATCTCTTTCCTCTGTTACCCAAATATCTACTATGAAGTACCTGCATATCCCTCAGAAACTGGAACTTGCTCACAGCTTACCTGCTCAAACAGCTACTGATTCTGGAGGGATCAGTGAAAACACTGGTGGTTAGTATTAAACTGTGTTGAGCTTGCAGCTGTTGCTAAACTATGGTGCTTTTTCTGTCAGTATATTCTGCTCTGCTTTCTGTGTATTTCCTGTTACTTTGACTTGTGACTAAACTTGTGTCTCCATTGTCAGAGCAGCAGTGAGGTGTACAGAGAGCAAAAGTTATGAAATACTTACATAAAAAATTGCACCCAAAAGATGTCACTATTAAGGGGATGGAGAAGTTACTTCAGGTATTCAAGCAGGGGATGCATAGGTGTAATGGGGTTGAATTCTGAAGAAAAACACTTGGACTGGAGAAGGGAAGGCTCAGGGGGGACCTTGTTGCTCTCTATAACTGCCTAACAGGAGGATCTAGTGAGGTGGGGTTGGTCTCTTCTCCCAAGGAACCAAGGGGTAAGACAAGAGGAAATGGCCTCAAGCTGCACCAGAAGAGGTTTAGACTGGAGATTAGGAATGATTTCTTCCCCAGAAGCATTGTCAAGCACTGGAACAGGCTGCCCAGGGCGGCGGTGGAGTCACTGTCCCTGGGGGAGGTATTAAAAGATACATGGATGTGGCTTTTGGGAACATGGTTTAGTGGTGGCCTTGGCAGTGCTGAGTTTAGGGTTGAACACTATGATCTTAAAGGTCTTTTTGAACCTGAACAATTCCATGACTGGACATTAGTGAGCTTTTAAGACAGCTTTGTTTTGTCTTGATTGTTTTCTCTGTAATCACACTGTGTGTTCCCCTGACAAGTGCCACACTGCAAAGAGGTAAACATGAATTTATAGAGCTTATTGAAAGTGAAAGTTGCCTATTTGGCTTTAAATTTGCTTTCTTAACTTTGCTGTAAACTATTGTGCTACTTCACAGTATGTTTCTTTTCCCCATTGAAGGAAAACAATACTGCTCTTTAAATAGTTAATGTCTCTCTTTTTCACTCTTTCTAGCCAAAGATACTTGTTTCTCTCTCTTATGAACCTTTCTATTACAGTTAGGAAAGGAATGGTCATGGAAAGCCTTCAGAATCTGGCCTGTAGAATTGGGTTTGCATTAAGTGATGGTTTTCAAGGTGTTTCACCTGCTTTAACCCCTTTGATTTTGGTTTATGATATTTTGATTAGAATTGTGCATCTGATGAAGCACGCTTGAGACCTGGAATGGAAGTATGATTAGGAGAAGAGTCTTGTCACTGATACAGCTGAAGTGAAGTACTTTGGATAGATCTTACACTCATTTTCTTTATCATATGCTCTAATCTTTAGAGCAAAATGAAGAATCCTTACAAATTCTTTTCAGGAAAAGGCATTTCTAAAGATGTTTTAATGGTCTTTTTCTTAAACTTTTGATCATTCCTGTTGCTTTTTTATCTTGCTTTCTCTACAGCTCCCTTGAACTGCAGCGCTCAGCCTGGAGGTAGTGATTCTACTGAGGACTCCTTAGTGCTGCATAGAGCAGGAAAATTACTTCAGATATCTGTCAGTGTATTCCTGTACAATAAGCCATTAATTACAAAGGTTTAGGATGATAAATTGTTAGAACACCTATTTAGCCTTTAACCTACAGTGTTTTCTGGATCTACTTTCATGGAATTACTTCCTGAGCAATACCTTACTTGCAATGCTTTTCAAATAAATGTAGGAGCAGGTAATGGCACTGATTCTCACCTTTGTGCTGTGAAAGCTTGAAATGCTGTCACACATTACTGGTCATAGTCTTTGGGAGAGGAAGGCAGTGGAAGCCATCTAGTTCTGCTGTGGTTCACTCTGCCTGATCATTTGAGAGAAGCTCCTTTCTGGCCGCCTTGTACAGACAAACTCACCTACTGAAGCATTTTCTTTGTTCTGGCTGTTATGCAGAAAGATAAACCCAGATCTACATGTAATTATTTTATGTGTCTTCCAGGAGGTAAAAGCCTTAGATTCTTCATATTTTAATGAGCAGCAGAGTTGGAGCCCCACTTTGTTTTCCTTTTCTAATGTAAATTCCCTGCTGTATTCAAAGGAGTAAGTTTTAATAAACCCCTTCATTTAAAAATCGCTAACTGATCACTTAGTCTGGACATAGAGTCTTCATTTGCCAAATGCATTTGAGTTCTCCCATGGCTGAGCAGACTCGCCTAATAGAAATCAAAGCTTTCTCTTGTGAAAGATAACATTTTGCGTGACACCAGAGTAGAACCATTGAGACCTCAGAGGAAATGGTGTGTGAGGTTGCTCCAGAGATGAGCATTATGTTCATTTCATAGAACATGAAGCTATTGGAAAGAGATGAATTGACTTGCTGGAAGGTGGTGCAGTAAATCAGTATGCAGACAGGTTCCAATACGTGAGTTATTTTTTTCTTGGCAGATATAATCACAACAGAGACCCAATACCTGGTTTCAGCTCATCTCTATTACTTGTCTTTAGTAGGTGATGATGCAACTCAGATCCTGTGGAGCACTGAACAGCGTAAGAAGCTTTTAGATCCTATGCCAGAATCACTGACTGCTTCTCCCTATTTCCACCTGGAGACTGGCCCTCTGCCTATCATGGAGCTTGAGAAAGATGTTGAGCTAGGTGGGTATGGCAGAACCACAGTGCAGGGGATCTATTTGTGTTCTGCTTATTTGAAATATACTTCATGTTCACCCTCATTTTGTGTGGTGTAGATGGGAAATAACTTGAGCATCCTGGGTAAGTGTTTGCTGTGACAGCTCATGAGCATAAACTTTCGTAACAGGGAATGACACATACTGCATCAAGCGGGAATATTGGACCAAGGAAGAGAACAAGATGTTTTTTGCCATTCCATCTAACATTCCTCAGTTGGATGCAAAGGGATTTGCAATAAAGGTAACACACAATGGTATTATACAAGGAGTGTGAGATGCTAAAATCTCCTCAGCCAGTATAAAGTAAAACATAGGAAGTTCTGTCTTAATTTCTGAATTCCAAGCATGAAACTTGTTTCTTCAAGTCCTCTTTCTCATTGTTTGTATAGGTTAAAAAATTCTGTGGAAAATCTCATCTTTAGTAGAGGGAGGAGGGGAAAACAAAGAATAAGATGAGCAATTCTTACTTTATTCCCAAAATAAATGTTCTTTTTCTGTGCCTTCTTCTAGGTGCATTCTCAGCCCATACCGTGGGATTTTTATATCGCCCTTCAGTTACAGGAACGCTTGAATGCTGACTTTGACCAGAACTTCAGTGAGAACTGCTGCTGTTACCTGTTCCAGGATGGCTGTGCTGTTTTGCATAGGGATATCAATCGCTTCACACTTGGGGTCAGTACAGCCAAAGTGCAGCTATAGATGATGTGAACTCTTGCATAGGTACCATTAGTGAGTTGTTTGTCATTATGCTTATTGCTGAAGATGGGTTTAATCCTGCAATCTAGATCCTCTGGCTTGTGCTTTATCTATATATAGTGTCCAGCTGGTTTCTCATTCATGGATCCTGTGCTTCAGAGACAGGCTTGAGCCAATTTTTCACATTTGCTTTATTCATGAGTGACAAACAATCTTAGCCAAGAACCACATGTAATTCCACAACAATGGTTGCACCTAAACCTCTTGTTTAACTTGACACTTATCAGTGACTTACTGTAGTCTGCTATAGTAAGGTCATAGTGTCCTGCTGAAGGATTTACATTTTAAATAAAGCAAGGATATTTTGACTTGTTGCATATAAGTAGGATGCAAATTAAATAGTGATTTCAGTCTTCTCTTGATCTTTTATCCACCTCTGAATAATAGTGTCTCTTAAGAGCTCATTCTGCTTCTAATTCTGATCATAGGCAAAATCTGATTATAGAATTTGGGGTAGGACTTATCTCTGTCCAGATGAGTAAGGGGGAAAAAGGTGAGCTAGAAATTTTTCACTTCATCTAAGGCATAATAGATACATGTTTATTCTTTGCTTTCAGGATATTATCCGTGGCTCTAAGACCATCACAGAGGAAGTTATCCTACTGGTTGTTTATAATCTTCTTGGTGTGGTAGATAAGCTCCACAGTGCAGAGATTGTCCATGGAGATCTGAATCCAGATGTGTTCTTTCTGGGAGACAGGTTTGTCTCTTTGGATGAATATGGGAGGGAGATATAATGCTCACTTTTGCTACTTTACTGCTCTTGTGCTTTTGTAGCTTCCCCTCTTTAGCTGGGGAACTGGTACTGCAGACCAGGGGTTTTTAGGCTACAGTGTGTCTGGAAGACAGTGAAACCACTTTGCTTAGGAATTAACCTTTCTTGTTTATTTCTGTGGAAACAGTATACAGTGATGTTGGAAAACTTGCTCTAAGAAGATGGTTTTGCTATTGCCTGTGTTCTCAAGTCTCTACTTTAGCAATGTACTGGATGTTGGTAAATAACTTCCCTTCTGGTTTTATGTAGTTGAAACCCAGGAGATTAGAAGACAAAAGGCAGGTGGGACTGGAATCTCCAGGCACTGTCTGCAGCAGGTTGCTCACCCTGTACTACAATCTAGCTTGTAACGTGATGCACAGATCTAGCTTTCTTCTCCAATCAATTTCCCATAGTATGTTATCAAAGTCACATATCCCTTGGAATGTGGTCTGTGAACTAAGCGTGGGAAGACAGGAACTTTTAATGCCTAATGATTCAGATAGAATTCCATTAGAAGAAATTAATTGTTCTTAGCCTTCACTGATAGATTAAAAATAGCTATTAACTTGAAAATACAGTCATCTAACGTGTATAGCAAATATATTCTACTTATAATGTATTTTATTTGTGTTACTATATATGAAATATATATTATATATAGTTAACTTATAAATTACACACACGTACTACTGAAATTCTAGTACTTTCTTCCCACACCCCAATGGACTCTCTTGCACACCCCTCAGGGTCCTCTTTTGAAAGTCACTGATCTAACAGTGGCTGATGGGCTTGGATACATCCTGCTGGATTTCTCTGTGGTGAATACAAACCAAACTAAAGCACAAAAAGTGAGGAGAATGCATAGTGAAAGTGCAGTGTGCTGTCATAATATAGATCATACAGTGTCCTACAGATACTCCTCACTGCCCTTCCTGTTTGTCCTTAGAGTGGGGACTAAGGAAGGTATATAAAAGTATTACAAAGCTTATTTTTTTCTTGGATAATCTGGGATCTTGAAGGGAAGAAGGAGAGACGCTAAATTTATGCTGTTCTACCAACTAAATTTTGGCTAACTCATGTATCAAAACAGCATCATCCTCAACCTTTTAATGCTTCCCCATTGCCTACATTGGAGATACTGGTATGATCTCTAAGCTTCAGGCTGCCACCTGGTTCTTCCCCATCCAGGGGTTGTCCCTTCAGCAGTAGTTCTTAAGCTAACCATCAGAGGGGAGCATTGACGTGGCTAAGCCTCACCTGCACTACACTCACATTTCATTTCATAAACTTTGTTGGGTTGTCTTATGCTTCATTTACTCCCTCTGCTCAGGATCTGTGATCCATTTGCTAATGAAGAGATGATGAGGGCTCTGAAGATAGTGGATTTCTCTCACAGTCTGGATTTGAGACTGCAGTCTCAAGTAAGCTTGCCCAACAGCTTTCCTATATCCCAGACTCCTCATGGACTACAGCTTCTGGCAAAATGTCCTTCTCTATACCAGGTGAGTCTGTATTTAGCAGGACATCTTAGTTTCTGTGTTTCCTTTACAAAATCTTTTAGTTTCTTAAGTTTAATTTTGCAAGTGCTGTGGAAAGCTCTGATCAATAAACACTGAATGAAGAGAAATGCTTATGTTTGTTGTAATTGCAGGTAGACTTGGTTGCCATTGCAGATATAGTCCATTTGATGCTGTTTGGGGATCATATCCAGGTCTTTCAAGAGGATTCTGTCTGGAAAATCAGCCAAAACATACCAAAGTAAGTCCTTTAGCAGAGGAGGCTGCTGGTAAAGAGACTTCTAACTTCCTTCACTTCCTTCATAAAGCTTAGAACTCAGAACTTAGTGCTATTGTTACCAAAGACATTAGTTTTGTGAGGACTGAAAATTTGGAGCTGTTGATGTGTTCATCGTATAGTAGCTTTAGTGCTATGTAGAAGACAATTTTAAGCTGACTGGGCCTAACAATCTAGGTAATAATACTTTGCTTTTTCTACCCTTTCAGACCAGACTGCTCTAGTCTGGTTTCACTTGTTAGACCAAGCTTGGAGAAGTTTATAAGTGGGTGGATGGTGAGGAGGGAAAATAATTATATGTGCATGTTACTTTAGAAATGGAGATTACTTTGTGTTCCTGCTTTTTTCAGTCTAGGCTATGTTGAAGGTCTAGTAAGACTGATGCTAGGGGTTCAGTCTGTAACACTTGCAGAAACAGCATACCTGCACAAGAAGGAAAACAATTTAAGTACTTAAAACTGAAGATGCATGTGCAAGAAACTGCTTTTTGGAAGCTGCTCTTTATCCTTGAGTATTAATTTCTGCTGCTGTCTTTCAGCCACATGTTTTGGCTCTAAGCCTACTCGGCCTTCATCTCACCTTTGTTCTTAGATGAAACACTTGTTCATTTTGTTAGTCACAGCCTGCAGAATTTTCTGCCTTAAGGTTTCATAAGGATTTTCCAGAATGCTCTCTTCATTCCAGAAGCTACATGATGCGTATCTGCATTTAGGTATATTCACATATCATAGTATATCAGCCACACTCACTGTGTGGATGTACTTCTATAACCATTGCTTGAAGAGAACCTACTCCCAGTCAGGGCATTGTTCACTTCCCCACCAACCTGCACTGCTTCCAACTCCTACTTTGTTGTTTTCAACCTTTTGAAGAAACATCTTCTTAAGCCATGCACAGGGGAAAAAATGCTTTCTTCTTTACTGGCCATATATTTTTCTACTACAACCAGTGGTCACAAGGCTCTAGTAGGCTTCTGCTGCGTACTCACTACACATGCTGTACTGTACCTGGTAGTTCTTGGTTTTGCTTCCAGTCAATTTTAGAGGACTAAACTGTGAAGAACAAAACAAAATCACCAAGGGGGGTTGTTATCTGAAGAGATGGACATCAATGACTTATAGGTTGGCAGTAAGTATGTATTTCATACCACCTTTGTTTTAGAAATATGAAAGGAAACACAACTAAATCATGGATGGTGACTAATGGGCCATGGTAGTACATGACTCTTTCAACTTTGAAAGGTTTTTGTTCTCTGTTGACAGATAAACTAACATTCCATATCTCTGAGCTATGTAAATCTGACCCGCACTGAGAAATGCAACTCCTGTTTATTTCCATCAGAGCATGATCTTATGTTAACGATATGTGGGATAGAGGGACAGGTTTCTGGTAAGAGTTGCCTTTTACTTTAAATATTATTTACTTCTACAAGTGCTTACACTGAGCTGCTGCAGATCAGGTCACACAGGGCCTCAACTGGGAAGGTAGGAACAGGGTGTTGGAGACCTGATGAGGATATGGGTATGGGAAAAATAGCCTGGCTAACTGGAGCAGGAGAAGCTGAGTAGTATGTATAGTGTCTGAGTTTGAAAAGATAGGGGAGGGGTCAGTTGGAAAGGAATTCCAATCTGATCTGGGGGCACTGGATTGAAAGGAGTCGAAGTCTGGGTAGAGGTAGAACTTCAAGGGAGACCTGGGTAGAAGGGGAGTAAGACCTGAGAAGGGCTTTGGGATCTGAAGGATTAAGAAAGCAGAGCCTGGGCATAGGTTCTGTGTGGCTGGAACCAGGCTCTAATGGCTCATTGCTTCTTCAGTACATAGGTGTGTAACTTTGCTTTGGAGTTAAGAGTACAAATAAGGAATTCCCATTCTCCAACCTGTCGTCTTCACTTCTGAAGGCATGATAGGCTTAATATTCATCTTCTGTAGTTCTTTTTCAATGCCAAGAGATCCAAGACCTGCTTGTACAGGTGCTTTAATGACATGTTGTACTGAAGTATTATATCAGTGTAAATGGGCATTTATTGACATGAGAATAATGCATCTGCACTGAATCTTTTTTCCTTCACACATAGATCTTTCAGTGTGTCTGGCTTTTATTAAAATACATTGCCTCCAGTCAATTTGAAGCTTTCAATAAACTCTCAATCTCTGACAAGCAAGTTTGCAGCTGCAGGGATCTTCATCCCCCAGAAGGGGCTGCACAACGAAGCACTAGCCTGTGAGAAGAGTCAGCTGATGGATAATACTCTTGTGCTTTATCCTTTCTATATAGTGACACTTGCAACACTCACAGAGACGCAGGATTCTTTCCTGTTGTTTTTAGTAATTCTACTTTTCTTTGTAAAGCTCATGTTATTAATATCCCTTCTGCCTAAATTGCTCTCAAAGTGACTTGTAAAGTGGTTTGGGGGTAATTTTTGCTTCTTTAGGAGCTGGTTTGGGTTTGTTGAGGGTTGCATTGATGAGATACCATCTTTTAAGAGTTATGAGAGTTTAGGCAGTGACAAGTAGAAAGAAGGCTTCTTGCTAGAAGGCTATTGGTGTCAAATGTAACAACCATGACCACCTTATGTTAGGGAAGCTTTATGAAAGAGCATTAATTATTTTTAAGCATTAAGCACATTTCAAGATGGAAGAGTGATCGGTAGAGCCATTCATTTTACCACCAGTTCAACAGAATACCGAAACAGTGGAAATTGTAAGGCAAAGCACAAAATAGCTTTTCTAAAGGCACTCAATAAAGCAGAACCCAGTGATGGAAGGAATGCAAACACTTACTCACTGTAGTAAGTACTCCTGAAAGGTAGAATGGATTAATGCTCAAGTTTCTCTTTTAATCTTTAAGCATCACGATAAGGTTGGCAACCTGTTTTTCAAGGGAGGAGGTTTTAACATGTTGCCATTATTAAAGAAAGCGTTTGGAGGTTTTTCAGCTACAGAAGTGTTTTTATTTTCACTATAGTATTTTGGGAAGCTTCACCTGTGGAGACTAACATTGAGGTACTGTATAGAAGCTGTGCTTGAAATTTTAGGACTATTCTTGTCCCTCATAACTCCTAAAACATCTTTAGCTGCCTTTAACCTCCTCTGCTATGCCTCTTACTTGTCTGAGTCCATGAGGAAAATGGCCTCAAGTCCTGTATATTCTTAGTTTCTTGGTTAGGTTCTATATGACTTCATCAGGTTCTAAAATATAGGAGTTTAATAGTTCAGGACAGGTTCCTTCTGAGACTATGGCTGCTGCTGTGTCTGAGTCATGGAGCAGAGGCAGATAACTTCTTCAAAAGCCACTGTGACTCCTAGCTTGAGGGAGGAAAGTGCTTCAATAGTCAGCAGCAGTGTGGTCTGTGGACTTCAGTGTGAGACTGAAGAACAAAGGGTTAGCTCTGATATCACTTTTCTGATACTTTTCATACTGTAATGAGTCACTTAACCTTTTTATTCCTGTTGTGTGGGTATATAGGAGAGGGGATTTATTACTGTTAATTGCCTTTGAAATGTTATCTTTATGAGAACTCTGGCAGATGGAAGGCAGGGAATGAAGACAGTAAAACTGGCTGTAAACCCCTTTTCTTTCTTGTTTTCTCTTGCAGCTTTCCTTTAATATTGGCCTATGAACTTAGCTTGCAAATGGGGGAATAAGAGATACCTCTACCCCTTATTCAGGAAAGGAGTCTGCCAACCTTGTTGGTTCAAGGAGTGCTCTTGATAACTCCTAACTTGGAAGTGATGATGGTCAGGTACACTAGAAGAGGCAACCAAAACCACTGGTTTTGATATCTGTGTGGCACAACCCACCTAGTTACTCTTCAGAATTCTACTGGAGAAGGAAAAAGGGGCCTTCATATATAAACTCACTAACACATTCCTGGTTTTCCTTTATGTTTACTCGTGTGAGTGAACTTATTATTTCAGCCTTCCTTCTCCCAGGGTGTTTACTGCTGAATATAAATGGAAACCTTGACATGTGTCACTGTTTCACTGCTCTGTTTGTTTTAGGGCTTTTGACAGTGATTTCTGGAGTAAACTTTTGGGAAGAATTGTGAATGCAGATGGTAAGTCCACAGTGCCTCTGCTGAGGGCGTTAAGACTGGAAATAAGTGACATGTTTGACAGCAGCTTCCAAGGACGACTCTGTGAATCCTTAGTGGAACTGGGAGAAACTCTTGGAGAACTTCCTGGGATTTCCTAGAGGTCAAATCCATTTTGTGTTAGAGAGGAATTTGTTCTGAACTCCTTATTTATTTTCTTCCAAGCATGAGCAGTGATTGTAGCTGGCTCTGCAATGCTTCATTCACATTGGACATGCTAAAGACTGTTGATGTTGCACTAGTGCACAGACAACCTCCTAAGCCTGCTACGTGGACCAGTCCATGTCTGACCGGTTTGGTTGGAGAAAACTGGTTGTCACAACTGCCCCCTTCCCTTCCTGTATAGTGTAAGAATGTGTTTAATACTTGTTCACACCACAGTCTCTGAAATGTCTTTGCCTACATTTAGTTGGTCTTTTAATTTAGTGTTTCATTAATAAAGTTGTATTACAATAGCAACTCGGTCATGTTAAGTGTTCCTCTGAGTTGGTTTTAAACTTTTAATGTCCATGCTGGAGTGCTTCTGCCTGACTGGGAATTGGTTGTGGCTGCTGGATACCAATTCGGTGGCTGCTTTCCAAACCACACAGGACTTCCTGGACACTTGAAGACAACTGGAGTGATTCTACTCGGAATATGCTTCCATGGATGATAAAAGGTAGATTGTCATGTGTGGAAAGGATGCATACTTAAGTATTTGCTTCTCAGTACAAGTATTCTATTTACTTTGCGCAGGCTGCCCTTCCTGACTGGATTGAGCATCTTTCACAGATCTCAAGTCTAAATCTGCTTGCACGTTTTGTGGATAGGTCTTTGTGTTAACCTTTTAGGCAGTGTATTATTAAAACCAAAACAAAAGCTCCCTTTTATTCAAGAGAACAGAATTCACAGGATCCAAACCCAAGATGCTACATACCTTAAGTGTAGAGGAACTTCTTGGACTTGGGATTTACTTCCTCACAGCTTCTCCCATGCATCAAAGTGAGAGTAGGAAAGTTCATCACTAGTGGCTTCTTGAGCCTAAAAAAACTAAACCAGCTGTAAGTGTGTTTTCTTTGGTCAAGTTCTCCAGGTACGGTTCTGTTTCATTCTTCCCTGTTTGTGTTGTCTCTAAATTCTGCTCTAGAACTGCATTGTGGTTTTTCTGAGTTGCTACACCCCATCTTCTTTCCTGTTCTTTCCCCATATGTCCCTTGTTACTCCTCTTGTTTTGACCTGTGGTTTTTTAACTCTTCCAGATACCCTGTGCCTTCTTTATAGTCCTTCATGACCATATAGCCTTCATGAAGGTTATATACGCTTGTCATTCAGGAGTAGGGCCTGAATGCACTGATTCGATACTAAAGCTTGCTTATCTAAACTGCTGCTGAAGTTTTGTCTGTTACTGCCTCAAATAATGCAGTCTATAATACAAGGCATTAGTCATCTGTTAAGCAAGCAGAAGAAATAATGATCTATCTGTAGTCAGAGTAAAAAGCAAAGATCACTGGTACATTACAGCTTCTTTAGCTCTAAAATGACTTGGGCATCTGTTACTGCTTTCCTTTAGCTGAAATTTGTTTGCTTTGGCTGATCTTCTACCTTCCTTTAGCCAAAGTCTGTGGGATCTCATTTACTGTCCTCTTGCTTTCAGCTGCTACACTCATATGAAAACCAGGTAGCTCATAATAAAGTATTGGTCATCTCAAGGACTTCTCAGGCAAGGCATGTTTCCAGCCAACACAGAACAATACTACCTCTCCACCTGTTTCATAAACCTCATTTAGAGAGAAAGCTTTTGAGAACAGATGGGAGCTCTCAGCAGAAGTTCAGTGAAGGAGATTTTTTCTTTGTCTTAAACATCAGTAAATTAATCTATTTCTCTTTAACGAAGTCTACTTTAAAGCCAAAATGCTGCATTATTACTCTTACGTTGACTTGGCATCTGTATTCTTACTCCCCAGTACTGTGAAAAAACACTTAGCAATGGCACTACACCCTTTTCCATAGATCCAAATGCACAAATAAAGAAGAACAACTAGCAGCTATAAAAAGAAAGAGCAGCATCTCTTGTGCTGCTTGTTCCCTCTTTTACTCTGATGGAGCTCCACATCTCTTATACATAGGGTAGGGATGGTAGAGATTTCACTGATGAGGTGGTTGCACCACTATGTAGAAAGAAGTCAGGGCCATCCTTTAGGACCTCCCTGTTGTATCTCTGTTCAAGTTTTGTTTTCCACATAACTGGGTGCATCTATGATCCATTATGTTTATTGGACTTTCTTTCTTACACTCTTGTTCATATAGTAAACAGTATAGTGACATTTGCAATAGCACAGATTCTATCACCATATATTTTAGTGATAACCTCACCAGGTTTCTAGGCCTGGCCATCAGATGTGGTTTCACCCTACCCTCTACCACTTGTATTCCTTGTCACCTCAGCATCTACCTATTTTTCTTCCTCTGAAGACAGGACAATTTTGATCTCTAAGCATCTTGTGGGAAAGGTTGGTCTTCTGTTTCATGACTAGTCTGCTACAACCTTGGCCTGTGAGGTCTTGGAGCACAAGTATCTTTCATACAATGATTCAAGAAGTGATGCTTAGGGAAAACTTGCCTAAAGTTGGAGGCAGATGCTTACTTTAAAAGATTAAAGCAACCCACAACATGGCTTCATGCCGGCAAATATGTGCTTAATAACAGAGAGGGTAAATAGGTTTGGTCATGTTCATTTACCAGAAAGTAATACCATTGGCATCTGGAGAGGAAGGTGCCAACTTGACTAATGTTTCCTGGCGGAAATGCCACACGCTTGTGATTTTGCACATCCCTTCTGCTTGTCTTTGGTATCTGAGGAGAAAACATCAAACTCTTCCTAAAATGAAATATACTTTGCCTAAGTAAATGGCTCGAAAAGCTTTCAACAGAATCCTGCCCCTCTATTCTTGTGAGACCTCACTTGGAGCATTGTGTGCAGTTCTGGTGCCCCCAACATCAAAAGGACATGGAACTGTTGGAACAAGTCTAGAGGAGGCCACGAGGATGAGCAGGGGATGGAGCACCTCCTGTATGGAGATAGGATGAGAAAGTTGGGGCTGTTCAGCCTGGAGAAGAG
>JAOEHX010018742.1:8383-27601 GCA_025448015.1 Bolborhynchus lineola | reverse complement strand
TGGTCAGTTTGGGTCAGGTGTCCTGTCTCTGCTTCCTCTCGGCTTCCCCTCCTCCCTGGCAGAGCATGAGACTCAGACAATCCTTGGTCAGATGAAGCATTTAAGCAGTAACTACATCAGTGTTATCAGCGCTGTTCCCAGGTGAAAAGTCAAAAACACAGCACTGCACCAGCTACCAAGAAGGACAAAAAATGACTGCTACTGCTGAACCCAGGACACAACACAAACCATTCTGTGGTTCCATTCTATAATTCTTCAGCCTGACAACTCCGGAAGCTTTGACCAACGTGATGGCCAGTGCTTTTGCACATGATGGCCAGTGCTTTTGCATGCAGACAAGGATTGTAAATATTTCATCTCACTTTATGCAGATCTTGACATAAAACACCAAATAATTCCCTCTCTCTCCCCTAGGCATATCACTGTCTTCTGGTGCTTTTCTATTTTTATGCTGACTATTAAAATACAATTCAGTTCAGTTACATCACCATGCAGGAAAAGCACTGTTTTATGCAATGATTTGATTTCAATGTCCATTCTAAGCAATGTTAGCTTATTTCCACTTATTTTTATGGAAAACAGAAAAACTAAGCTATTTCCAATGTTCTACTCTAGAAAGTTGAGCAAATCAGGATAAGCAGAACATTTTTATTAATGTATTGTCAGCTGAGGGAGTTCATCTGAAGACTCATTAAGCCTTGGTCATAATAGCAGGAGGACAAAATAATAGTTATATATTCCCAACACACCATTAGAAAAGCATTTGTTCCACTTCTATGCTGAATAATTTGAGAAGAAAGACACTTAGAGATAATGGCGTGCCTGAACTAGGCCTTGTTTTCTGTTGTTCAGCTCTTTGTTCAGAGGGAATCTGAAATGCCATTGCTCAGTTATATCTCATGTTAATGCATTCAGACAAATTTCCCTTTCCACTCTCCATGCATTTAAAGGTATGTTTCACAGACATGTTTTTAGGGGCATGTTTTTTCCAGCTCTTGACTAGTAAGAGTGTGACTCTTTCTGAAGTCTCCAAGTAGCCCTTCATCTTCATTAAATGCAAAAGTGGTTTCCGAGTTCTCCCTCTTGCAGGCTTTGGGCTCATGCAATGAATCAGTCCAAAAGGTGAATGAGGAAACCTGCAAATTCCCCACCACCACCATCAGCACCAGTCTGTCTTCACTAGAGAGATCCTCAGAGAGAAGGATTGTGTTCTGCAGAGAGAAGCAGCACAGTCTGTGCAGCAGAATCACGTTTATCCCTCTGCCAAAGTGCTTTATGCATCTGCGGTGCTGGGGCCTGATTTGCCTCTGCCTGACAATTTTTCAAATGAAAAGCCTCAGCTTTCTGTCTGTACTGGGCACAGACATAAATCTTAAAAACATCCCATTCCACAAAAACTTTTGTGACAAATTATAACATCTATCTCTACCCTAAATATGGAGGGAACTGTGGAAGAGCTGCTCTGTTATGAGCTCTGTCAAAGTGCCTCTGACACACGCAACTCCTCACAGAAACTTTCACTGTAAGTACATAGCCAAATGTACCCTGAGCAAAACACCAGGAGAGTCATCCTGTGAGCAGATCAACACAAGAGCCGAGGTCACCATGTCTTCAGGGCCATGGCATGCTTGTGCTGTATGGGACAACTGACAGTAACAGGACCATGGAAAGTGACCCCACTGGCCTCAGTCCTTGATGTGGCATGTGGCAGCTTCCAAAATGCAGAAGCCAAGGAATAAAGAAGCAGGGCAGCATACACATTATGAGTTTCAGCAGATAATCATAGCCACATCTGTGTTTGATGTCTACATCTGCACTGGTTATCTAGATTTCCTTTATAGCTGGTGAAGAGAAGCACTTGATCAGTACAGGTCATATGTTACATGGCTCTTATGACTGCAAAGTGCATCACTGCGACTAGCCTAGATGTAAATATTTGCATGACAGAGATCTATGCTTCTGTGTCACCTATGCCAGAGAAATGTCTGACAGTGCAAAGACAGCAGTGGACAAAACTAAATGTGGGAAAGCATCAGCCACCTCTTCTATTCTGGGCACAAGACTGTGACTAAATCAGATTGTGTGGCTCGTCACAGATGGAAGAGAAAATTTTAATCCTGCTGCAACAGGTATAGTTCCTTGATTTGAGGCTTGTTCACAGGATCAGACTTTGGCACGGAACTTTTATGGGGCGCATTCGCTTATAATTATATAATATTAGAGGGAAGCATTCACTCTGAAAACCACAGATGTTCATCACAAAATACAGTTTCACCAATCACAATACATTACAGAAATAAACAAAGTCTTTAGAGTGCAGAGTAGACTCAGTATCTCAGAGCTGCTGAAGAGCAGAGTATCTTCTAAACTGTAGAGACTTGGAACACTCATTTATTTCCTAAACTTGACATTTCTGCTGCTTCTCTTTGAATTCTTTTTGCTCAAAGCAGGCAGCTGACAAAAATGTCAGTTCCTTTCAGCTGCTGCAAGAGTCTCGGGAGATACATGCTGTGTGGAAATGCTGTACTGGTCTCTAAACTACAACAATTATAAATTATTTTTTTTTAATTTGTGGGGAAAAAAAATTTAAGAAGAAAACTTGTTTTATTCCATATTCATCGAAGGCGAGATCTGAAGGGACCAAACTTTCTAGAAACAAGAAATGCCAAGTTTGGGTTATCTCCAAGACAAATATATCTGAAACAATCCTCCATAAGAGTAGAATCCAATGAGGAAGAATAAAGGGTTATTGCTGCAAGAAGTGATTTCCATAAGAAATAGGTAACTTGCTGTTAAACAAATACTATATTTGTGGTGTCTTTCTTTCAAGGAAACAGCCAGAAAACTATTTCATGCCTTTAAGTGAAATTTACATGTTAGGCAATTCTTTATCAGCTTTGTGGAACAACAATCTTGATTTTAATTTGACTTCTATCTCATTCTAGCTTCAAATAATAAGACTCATTTTTCACTGTAAACTATTGATATTGGCTAAATTAGCATAACACGTAGTATAGCTCTGGTGAGCCTCTGTGTAAAATGTCATACATGTATTCCTTGCCAGCACTGGATTTGTCACAGTAGCAGAATAGGTAAGTGGTCAAGTGGGCAAGTACTGGAAGTCTGCCACTCTGTCGGTATTCCTATATCCCATCCACATGCACAGACCCTCTTGGGATTAAATGCATTTTTAGAAGCACAGAGTTCCTAGAACCCAGCTTCTTGGTATTCCATTAATTAAAAGAAAAAAAAAAAAAAAAAAGTTTCTTGAAACCAGGAAAGTAAACAAAGCAGACCAGGAATTTCTGTAGGTAAACAGCAGCAGAAAGGTGAGAGATGTAGTGGGTATCTTCGTTACTTGTGAGACCTACACCCTCAGGGAACCTTACCAAAGGAGTATGGAGGGCTCAGAACACCCACTGAAGAAAGTCAGCGTGCCTTCCTTTCCAAGATAGTACAGATCCCTCTGACTTCAGGAGGAATCCTCCTAATTGCTGGAGAGAAGTAGTCAGCTCATCTCTCATCATCTACTGCTCTGGAGGAAACAGTAGATGCATCTGCAGCTCTCTCAAAGACTGGCAGAAAAGCAGCTGGGAGCACAGTATGCTGAGCTGCCCAGCAGTATCCTCACATGCTCTCCAGGAGAATTCTCTTACCAATGGTTGGAGTTGCCCTCTAAGTGGATCACAAATCTGTATTTAAATATGGCCGCAGATTAGCTTACGGGAGGAAGCATGGACTTCTACTCTGTGTTTATCCTGGGGATATGGTTGTTTTCTTCTCTAGATATTTCTGCATCACACTCCTCATGGCCTCTCTAGGAATGTTTTCCAGCTATGCAATACGTCAGTAGGCAGGGTTGCCCCACTCACTATACATGCTTTTTTGATTAGTTCTAGCACAGATAGAAAATCAGCAATGTCACGGGATTTGCATATGGCTTACTGTTCAAGCTTAGCCTCTAATAGAATAACAAAATGGTTGACGAGCAAGAACTGGTTAGAAAGAACATGAAAGTATAGCCACCAAGTACACAGGCATGCACTGCAATTTGACCAAGCCTGAAAGTCAGGGTGAAGTACAGTGCCAGTTTTGTATGATTCACATCTAATTCAATGACATCTCTTACACATAGGCAAGATAGAATAATGCCACAAGAATTTCCTGTCATTTTTTCCCCTCAATAACCTCTATATTCTGCTTAGTACTCCAGCTACACTGGGGACCATGATTTTAAATAGCTTTTAAATAGCCTCCCCATTCTCAAAGCAAAGATCTTCAGCCTACCTATGCCATAAACTGAAGTAATAGAAATGTCACCTTTCTCATAATCTCAGCGCATCTTGCTTCTCCAGCTACAAAGAAAGGACATTGTGATCTCCCTAATTATTTTTCCAACTGTCAACCAAAAAGCCAGTCACTGAGCAAAAGTAACCAGCAACATACCTTCTAGATGCACAGAGCATATTGCTGATCTAGTGCTGGTGAAATGTTGTTTCCTAGCACCTGAGCAACCCTGTTGTTACACCGGAATTTTCAAGGTGTCATTTTTTAGTCGCTCTTGAATAACTCTTATCATAAATATTCACTCAATCAAGGTATCAGATTCTGAAAACAGAAAAATTAGTATTTTCTCTATGTACTGCTAGATTTAATGCTGACAAAAGGTTTTTAAACGAGCATTTATAATTTCATTGCACCTAGGAATATCTGCCATTGTGTCATGGCCAGTAACACGCTTTGACTACCATGCCTTATTTGCAGCAACCTATATTCAGAATTGAAATAAAAAGCAGGAAAACAGCAAATATTTTAAAGTCTTCTTGGGTTACACAATTTTATGTTTTCTATATTTTTTCTACAATTTTTGTATTTTCTAAGGTCACAGCTAATTGACCATTCCTCAGTTTTCAAGGACAGCCCATGTCTTTTTGTTTACACCCCCGCTTTTCACATTAAACATTTCAGATATAACTCACTTTAGACCCCACGGCCAGATTCAAATAACCTAATTTCCACACTTCGCAACCCTGTGTCTGCTGTATTCTACTGACCAGACAAGAAGGGCAAAACCCAGTATCTGCACAGAGGGGCAGAAGAGAAGTTTGAGTTTTGTGACTGAAATACCAAATATTGATGCTTGATGAAAGACTGTTAACATATAAGTTAATGACACACTTATGCTGATTCCTCGGGTTTGATTCCTTCATTATTTAATATTATTGTTATCTCAGTGACTCAAGTCATTACCACTGGCAATGGCTATTACTAATTTGCCACCTTCTTACCACGTGATCTGTTTTGCTACAGCACTGAGATAACAGTTTGACACATCTAATGTTCATCATCTAGTTCAAGCTACTTGTAGGCTTTACTGTAACTAGTAAAGCATATTTAAAATACACATTTAAGTATCTTTGAAAACTTGCTTTGTGCAGTTGCCTGTTTCTTCCCTTGTATGAAAGAAACTAAATTACTATCTGTCTTTGATAGTCCAGCTCCTCTGTGTGTTCCTAATTTAGCTTTGACAGCTACAGTCAGGCAAAACAGATTCCATACAAAAACTTTAAATTGCCTTTTAGTAGTATATTCAGTCACCTGTTATAATTAATATATGTAATATAAGTGTTTCCCAGTATTCTTCTAAAACTATTTATTCTGCATCATGAGTTGCTTGGGTAATTCATACTTCAGTATTGATCTTTCAGAGCTGTGACACCTTAGCAAAGCTATGCAAATGAAGAATCATCGAACAATATGCCAAAGGTATATTCTGTGATTCTAAGACATGGACAGCAAAAATACAACTAAACCAACTTTTCGCAGGAAGGCCATACAAAGCAAACACCTATTCAAAAAAATGGCTCCCAAACATGGGACCACCATCAGCCTAATTATTCACATTCTTCCTCATTCAGCACCTCTCGCCAATGACATGGATTCAGACTACAATTATGTGAGAAAAGGTTTCATACTGTATTTATTTCCAGAATCCCCTTATGACAAGGATTTCTTTTCTTCTGGCTAGTGCTACCTGTTTCACCACTGAGTAGGACACAGAGTATCTGTAGCTATGTAGGTAGCAAGGATCCCTGCTAGATCACTCTTGTACTAACCATTCAACATAAAAGGGATGAAGAGCACACAGAGCCAGTACTTGGTGAAAGCTCAGGTCACTTCTCCAGGCAGTGTTCACTCTGGACAGCTAACGAGAGAAGTCATCAAGCAACATAATGCAGATAACTTGTGAACACAGAAAAACCCCAACATTGCCATGCACAGGGATCCTAAAAACCAAAACAATAATGTGGTACAAGAGGATATCAAGAGAGATTGAGGTCATCACCTTGTAACAGCCCAGAGGGTTTCTGTGCAGGGAAGGTCTGCGTCATGGTAGGGACAGCTGGGATGGAGATGGAGGTACACTCAATAATGCACAGAAAGAGCCAATTGGGAGGGGTTCCCCTCAGATACTACATCATTATTGTTATGCACAACTAATACTTACCCCAAGTAATTAATAAACATTAATTAGTAATATATATGAGACTTCCAATATAATTATCAGCTTATAATTATCATTATTAATAATTAAGCATTATTGGCATTCCTATTTCAATGCAAACAGTACAGGAAAGATTATCCTGTTGAGATTTTTACATGCCTGGAGGATTCTACCCCAGACAACTTTACAACTTTCTTGGCTCAAACTGGGCACAAATGCAATTATTGCTTAAAAAACAACCATTGCATCACCTGAAGGAACACAGCTGTTAAAACAGATTAAGGCTATCCTGGGTTGAGAAGAGATGGGGTGACTAGGCCCTCTGGTCTTTGTGCAAGACCTTACCCCGCATTATAAATACACAACTCTCGTTGCAAATAGCAGAGTTAAACATGCTCTTTGCAAACTCTGCAGCAGCTGGACCATGGAAAGGTCAAGTGTGTGTGCAGTGGGTCTTACTGAAAGGCCACAAGAGATGAATCACCTCCAGCGTGGTCTGCACCATTTATCCCTTTGGAAAAGATGCACAAAGTTCCTCCAGTCAAACCTCTCCCTCTCCTCCCTGAGTGCAAAAAGAGCAGGATGAGAGTTTGGTGCACCTCGCTGGTGGCTCTCCCCATAGGGCAGTGCTTCAAGAGGTGTCTCTTGACAGTAGAGGCTGTGAGGAGGGTGGTACAGCGCAGCTGGGTCACATTTGGCCCACAAATACATTACAGGAGTAGCTAATCTATCTTCCTTTATACTATTCTGCTTTTATTTAGATGCTTCTTTTGTATACTTCATTCAAAATGTGCACTCCAGCTACATTCACTGAGGATCTGGAAGACACATTGATCTGGAAAGATAGGAGTTTTACACTTACTATACTTTACCTTATCCTCTGCAGATAACCATGTCTCAGATTAAATCCCCTAAAATCTAACACATGGTTTTAAGACTAAAAATAATAAACACATAGGTAACTACTTCAGGACTGAGATGCAGCTCATTAGTGTATTTTGGTCATTTTTTTGAAACATGCAGGAATGCCCCCAAGCACTGCACATCAGTGCATAAATACTAAAATGATAAAATAAAGATAAATTTTAAAATCGTTTTCCAAACATTATTTCAAAAGGTGAATTCAAGGAAATTTCACTTTGCTGTTGGAGTTCAGTACTGTACCTTTTAAATGTGCTTAACAACTGAATGCTTTAGGATGGGAGCTGTAGGATTCCCTGGCCAACAGGTTACTGAAGTACGACCATTTACTATATTTAGGCAAAAGTAGATGGTATTAATGACAAACTAGTCAGGGGCCATCAAGCCAAACAGTTTATATGGTCTAAACACCTGATGAACCAGAGCAGAGCCTACATGTCTCTATGGTCCGGTGACCCAGGCACCATGTGCTACAGTCCCGGCTGGTCCCTGGGCATGGCTGGAGGCACCCTCCCATTGTAGCCGTGACTTAGGCCTGCTCTCCCCAAGACATTCCTCCAGCAAAGCAATGCTAACGCTACAGTCTGGCATCACCCTCTGCCACCTGTTTTGCCTGATGAAAAGACCACTCAGTGTGCCAGATTCATTGTCCTCCTGCCTGATAGTTGCCACCTCACCAGCTCTGCCTAAATAGCTCATGTGAATCACTTCTTATTCCAGGCATTTCTTAATCCATTTCTTTGCTCCAGGAGAGGTCTATTAGGCAAAGTCAAATCACCCTGTAGAAATGCTCAAGCTCAGTGAAGTACAGCAGGGAACACCTATGCAAACTGCACCATTGGCGGGAATTAGCAGGTCAGGCATCTACATCACCAAATGACACAGCTCCATACCAACAAGACAGCCTGTCAAAAGCCCAGAGCGGGAAAAGGTAACACCTATGAAGGTCTTTTGTTACTGAGAACTATTTTTACAAAGCGTCTTAGCTGTTTGTTTCAACTGGAAATACACAGTGAGAGAAAATACCTTTGAAAGCAGCTGATGCTTTCTAGTCTATTTAATCCTGCTCAGTAAGTACCCTTTCTAACAAGCCACTTGTTTGTGCACCTATTTGAAAATTAAGCTCTGTATGAATAATTGTGACTGACTTCCTTTTTAAGGTAGACAGAATTAAATATCTAGGTATATATTGCAGGATATTATGTATAAAATAAACTAGAATGGTTAAACTAGAATGGCATTGTATCACAGAAAGGTGTAGAAACAGAGAAAGTTATAGAAATAAAAGAGAATAATCAGCCCTATCCTGTAATTAAAGAACATCACCAATATACCAAGAAAGCAAAAAGACAACATTTGTAGAAAATTTGTTTAAGTCCCAAAAAGCAGCAATACAAGCAACAAGTGTACAATAGACAAATTCAGCATATTTCCAAAGAGAATGTTTTCCAGACTAGCAGTTAGCTGATTCTCTAAGGCAGGGCACTTGAGAGACTGGAAGAAAAAGGCTTTTTTTCTAGGAGGATGTAGTCAAACATTTTTAGCCTCTTCCAGGCCCAGAGACTGGGCAGAAGGCAGCTGAACTGGAGGTGATCCTTTCCCCTTTCCTCTCAGCAGTCTCCCAGTGCCTCTGTTATGCTGTTCCTACCCCTGCACCTTCAGCTGCACACACGTGAGCTGTGGTGAGCACTAGGGATGGACCTCAGCAATGGCTGTGCACCTTAGTTTCATCCTACTCTGCACCAGTGGCAGAAGAGCAATGCGTCCTTATGGTCCACACTCAGCCAACAAGCACACAGCTACCACACGAATCAGATGTTCATGGGTTTTAATTTCATGACATTAGATGAAAATCCAAGCTATTTCTATGAACTCTTTTCAGCAGCAGAGAGCTCCACCCCGTAAGTAATCACAACTAGCCAGTTTTTTTATTGAACAAGGCCCTTGAAGATAAGCAGCTTTGCTATTAGCACAGTGCAATGAAAATAAAATCAATGACAGATGGTTGCCAATGTGTCTTGTTCAGACACTTCAGATAAACATATGGAATGGCAGAGAGACACAACAAGGGAAAAACAAATATCAGTGCAAATGAACAATATAGTGGATTTGCCATTCTCTTCCAGACTCCTTTAACCATGAGAAAGTGGAGGTAGTTGGATATTTATCCCTTTCTGCATCTTCCACTCTAAAAATCATGTTTAAATTTATACAACAACCTTTACATGCAAAATAAAAGCCTTGAATAAAGTAAAAAAAAATGAATATAGAAGTCTAGAAACATGAAGTAGAAGTATAACATAACATGCCACCTGCATAGAAAAGGAAATAGTGGAGAAAAGTCTATTGTTATTGTAAGAGTTTACTATTATATTCTAAAACACTAGGGATGTGGGTTTGAGTCATGTTGTCCAGTTGTTTGCATGTATATTTTAAGCAACAGGCCTGAAATCAGAGCAGAATGGAAAAATAACTATTTTTGCAAGCATGTCACACAAAGACTAGCTCCACTGAAGGGCAGCATCTTTTATTGATTCATTTTATATTTCATTGAAAGCAAAATCCACTTGCCTTTATTAATTAGGAGATCATAAAACCAAGAATATACGGTTTAAAATTCGTGTGTGTGTCTGTGCACATTTAAGTGGTTTTATTTCAGTGGTTTACCATCAGCTCTCTCAGTATTCCAGCAAGTCATGGTCAGCCCAGCCAAGAATTGCCTGTGATAAGAACTGCGAGGAGTTCCGGGCTAACAGTACACTGTATAGCAACACATTTTCTTTTATGAGTTTTAAAATGGCCTTTTTTCAATTTCACAGTAAGTTGTCTTTTTCTTCTACTATACAGTTGAATAGAAGCACTATTCTTGCACAGCACATTACATAATTTTGTCAAATCTCTTAACTACATCAAACTTCAGAATCTACTACCTTCATTTTCAGCTTTAATTGCATCCTTCAGACAAGTCTCTAGATACTGATCAAAGATCTGTATGAGCAGTTTTTCTTCTTTTAAATCAGCTTCTATCACCAAGGAGAGGAAAAGCACATGAAGAAACCTCGGAGTACTGCTTCATTTCCCATTTCATCACACCTCCCAGCTTTGTTGCAGGGGAAATCTCATCCAAATATCCTGGTTAATCCAATGCCCTATATTTTTATGAGAACAGAACAAGACTTAGAGGAACTCTCCTTGCTTCGCTGCTGTCTGACATCTGTGCAGTGCCATCCACAGAGGAGGAGCCCTGCTGGGGATGCTATCAGCCCTAGGCTATGGAGGGTAATGTCACAACCCACATGTAGCGTCAGATCCCTCCCCACCATGGAAAAGCTTAGAACAAGACAAGGATTTATTCTCATGAGATGAGCCAGAAATCTGTGGCAAGTGGTGTGTTTTATCATATATCAATGATAAAAAGAAAAATCAATGAGAATGTCAAAACAATTCAGGAATGAAAATGTAAAGCAAATAATGAGGTATATGTAAAAGACAAGGTCCATACTGTAAAAACTGAAAAAAAAAAAAAATACCCAAATGAAACAAAACATTGCAAATAACTGCCCATTTCTCACAAAGCAGTATGCATTCTTACCATCATTCTTTCATTAAAATCTATCCATGTGATATAGAACCCCAAATCACCTGCAAACTATGTGTTGTGCATTGCAGCTGCCAGTTGTCTCAAGGACTCAGCTTGAGGAACACCAGAGCTGGGTCAATGCTACAAAACAGGTTTTCTGCTAATCGAGGTTCTACTCCACAGATGAATAAAGGTTCCCACCACAACAAGTGCAATTCCCCAAACCAGGATGATGCTCTAGATGGGGGAAAACTGTTGAATATAAGAATAAAATAGAATAAAAAACAAACAGGAAGAGTTTTCAAAAGATTTCCCAAATCCTGTAAAAGCTGGAAAAGGTGACTGACTGATGCTGTCCTTCCCTTCCCAGTGATGCTTTTCCTCATCTCAGGGGATTTTCTTTTTTTCACAATTTTTTTTTACCACTAATAAAGAAATTGATCGATTTAAGCCAAAACTTCAAGATAAAACTGCTAAGCACCATGCTAATGAAAGTTAGCAATTACTGGTCAAAACTCCCTCTCAAAGGAGACAGAACTACCTATGTTACAGCTCTATCAGTGAATCATTATTACTCCCCTTTTGTTAATATTACCTTCAGAAGCAATGTGGCTGTTTCTCCTACCACATACTTGATTATCATCATGATTTATGCTGAAACATTGTACGCCTTTTCGCCTTCCAATCATTAATCTGAGTGTAGTCTGGTTTAGTCTTCATGATGGTACGAATTGCTACCACCTGAGCAGCTAAGAAAATTGCACATTTTACTCTTTCTTATTAGCAACTATAAAATGTAGTATTTTCTGGTCAGATTAAAAACTGAAACTTCAAAAACTGTTGCAGAGTCGAGAGATTGAATATTTACAGCTAAACAGGATTTTTTTTTTTTCAGAAACATAAATCAGTTCAGTGCTTTCAGTGCCGTTCATTTAAGACGATGTGATTTTGATGAAATCAAAGTAATTTCAGTTTGGAAAGTGAAGCATTTTACTTTGAAAAATGTTGAAAGTAACCATTGTGACAAATGGTTTTGATTATTGTTTCATATCTGCAAAATAACAAAAGCTCACAAAATATCTCAGTGTCTTTTTAATTTCACATTTTTCCCAAGCCATTTTTCTACATTTTTTCACTCAAAGCATGCCCTACAACTCTGTTTTATATTCTTATTTAGACAAACACTTATTTTTCCAGACTCATTCTTTGCTGATCATTTTTAGCTCCTGGCTGTTGAGAGAAACAGGGACTAGATATGGATGTCAAATAAAAAACATGGGCTCAATAATCTTACTTTAAAATCTAATTAAAATTGTTTTCTAACCTTCACCCAGAACTGGTTCTTCTTTTTAAGACAGTAATAAAAAAACTCAAAGTTTAACTGATGCCGGTCCCAATAGGTTTTTATGCTGTAGCACTGATATCAGCAGTTCCTGCAAGTGAGGTGACTGTGGTTTGGAAAGCCTATGGTCTGTGACAGAAGCTTATTGGGTTTTTTGTTCTAAGAGAAACATTTTGTCACCAATGCCTCATTCCTCAAACAACTGAAAAATTAGATTGCTTTTTTCCTCAAGTTATAAATGTAATACAATTGACATTCTGCCAGACAGAACTTTAAACCCCATACATCTTAAATATAACTCAAACCCTCTACCATTGTCAAATTATTGTTGTTTTGTTGGACTATCAAATCTATTTGCCTTTTGTGTTCCTGTCTGATCTTGCTTCTATATTGCCTGGTCTCATAAAAAGGGGTCAGAGCAGCCACTAGGAAGTTAAACTTAGACTTCACCCATGAAGCTTGTCCTGCTGTCATACCCAAAAATATCTGTAGGTGCAACCTATCTGCTTGCTTACCTGAGAAATACAAACCTTGCAAACTGCCATAGAAATCTGCCTCAAGAAATGCCCAAAATCAGCATTTTCTATGGAGCTGGGAATAACTCTGGAAGCTCCACAGAGCAAGCTTAAAGGTGATTTCAAAGTCCATAGCAAGGCATAATCAAGGACATCTGAAAGAGATCTGTAAAAGCAAATGCCTTCATTAGAACTCCTTTTTCTTGTTCTAATTCTGCACCTGGTTCAAACCGTAATATCCTATTAAAATCAGTGGAGGTTAACGAAAGAATTATACTAGAGCATTCTGAATCAAATAGTGCATACTTAAGTAATATATGAGAGATATTGAAGGCATCAGTACATTTCAGAACACATAAAAGTGAGCTCTAATTTTAGCACTTTGCATTTAAATTATTTTATTCACTTCAGTACTTTTGGCCTGATTCGTCTCTTGTCTGTTTTTATTAAATGAGGTCACTTGAATAAAAATACAGACTCGGTAACACAGAAAATCATTGTGACTTTCTATTCATTTTACAGAAATTTGATGTCAGAACACACCTTAGCTTATTTCTCAAGGTATTTTCAAAGTAAAATGACTGAGGAAAAAACTTTGCTAAGAGCAGACTCACACTCTTCGTTAGTCCCTATAACAGCAGCTTTTTGTGATTGCAAATTCTTAGTAGTTTTCTTGGTTTATTGTCTGTAGCCCTTTTTACAGAAGCTACAGATTTCATTAACTCGGCATATAAGACTTATCTCCTCTTATTTTTTTAAGTTGTCTTTGTGTAAATATTACTGTCCCTGGGGGAGAGTGAAATTGCTTGTGTTGAATTTAGTGCATCCATAACTCCTTCAGCTTTGTGTTGGAACAAATACAGAGTAAACTTCATCTTTCAAGACCTTTACTGCATGACCAGTCTGGGAGGAGAGGACATGGGCAAGAGGGACCCTTCTCACGTAATTTTTCCTCTGCTCTTTCTTTTTCTCTTGTACTTGTTCATTTCCCTTCTCCAGCTCTCTTCAGGAAGCTGGTGGTTGTGCAGGCAAAAGTTCACCTGATGCTCTCAGGTAGCAAAGAAAATGCTAGTGCAGGTTTTTTTCCCATCAGCGCCAAGCAGGGCATGACTTTGATGAGTTTGGGGGTTTACAGAGTTCTGTGGTTCACCGGATCACATCCTCCAAGCAAANNNNAGACATGCTGCAGGGGCCGATTCTGCCCCCTGGAAGGAGATCACCCCTGAGCTCTAGAAATGGAGGTCAGTGCCTGGAGCAGGGGCAGCTTTTCCTGAGCTCCCAGTGAAACTAAGGGAAAGAGACAGGCTCCTTCACATCAGAAAGTGTCAAAGCATCTCAGTTGGGAACCTGCAGTAAACTCCTGTTCCAAGGCTCAGGTACCACCTCAGGAGGTGAGGAGCACAGGGACACCAGTGACTAGACACCCACTGTCAGTCTTCCCTTGTGGGGACACTTTCATTTGAGTACGTATATTTTGACCTAACCACTGTTTCTATTGTTAATATAAATTCCCAAAAGCCTCTAAATGGGTTTGCCAGCTCATTTTTTTCAGTACACACCATGTATAACACCAGGGGTTGTTTTTGCGGGTCAGTCTGAGAGCACTGCTCAGTTAACTTTGTAGCACTTATACTAGGCAGGTAAGATACAAACATGTTGTACTTCTTGGATGTAAAGTGTCCCATGATTTTTTTTCTGCATATTTAGCAAGAAAAGGTTAAAGGAATTGGAGGAGCTGTTCAGCCTGAAGGAGACAAGACTGAGGAGAGAATGGCAGCAGCCCTGCAAAGTGTGCAAGGCTCTTGAGAGGGGAAGTGAATGAACTCTCTTCAGTGACCACTGTGCCAAGAAGACGCATTGATAGAATTCTAGGGCAAACTTTTACTGAAGTTTCACTTAGATATCAAGAAACTCTTTCTAATAGTAAGGATCATTAACCACTGGAAAATTTGCCAGGAATGATTTAGATACAGTTAACTCTGCCTGGGAACAAAGAGACTACATAACCCCTGAAAATCCTATTTTACTATTAATTCATTTGGGCTGAGCATTATGACTTTTAATGTACCAGGGTTCGTGCAGGATGTATGTTTTGTCTGTTCAGGTCTTTGGCTCTATTAAACTGTGGAAATGAAACTTCTCAGTCTGTATTTCTATATTTATGCAAATCAACATAAAACCTGCTTCAGAACCTCATGTCTGCACATAAACTACAGCACCACCAAGGCTGCTCAGTCAGAGCCTCTCCTGGTTGCTGTCTAATTGCAGAAACATGGCAGAATGTTTCAGAACAGAAATGTGGCAGAAGCACAGAAGGGCTGGGGGTCCAGATGGTCTAGCGCAACACCCCTGCCCAAGCAGGGTCACCTAGGGCACACTGCCCAGTACCATGTCCAGATGGCTTTTGAATAACTCCAAGGATGAAGACTCCACAAGCTAATCAGGTAAACCTGTGCCAAAGTTAAACCACCCTCCCGGTAGGAAAGTGTTTTCTTGTGTTTCAGTTTGTGTCCATTACCCCTGCTTCTGTCACCGGACGCCTCTGAGATCAGTCTGGCTCCTTCTACTTTCTCCCATCACATGTTTATACACACTGATAAGATCATCTTATCTTTAGGCTTAACCGTATCATCTGTAACAGCCTCTCCTCCGCTGCCAAGTGCTCCCATCTCTTCATGCTATTTTGCTGTACTTGGCTCCAGTATTTCCCTGTCTCTGTTGCACTTAAGAGCCCATCACTAGATCCAGTCCCCTGGGTATGTCTCACCAGTGCTGGAGATAGTGGCAGTGGGAGAAGTTATCAAAAGAAATGTAAAGTGGATCTGAAGTTCAAGGAGAGACTAATGTGTATAAGGCTGCCACAAGTGTCCTGCTTACTGCATGGGATCAATCAAAAAGATTTAGCTGTGATGATATCATGTTTCTAAAGATACTTTTCACCATCTGAATATGTTATCATTCATTATCCTGAAGGAGAGTGAGATAACTCCTGTTTCAAAAAACTTCATTTTTTCTAAGAATGTAATTATTTAAAGTGTTTTTTTATTAAATGGGTATCCTAATTATTGTCTGAATTTCCCAGAGGCATTATTTAAAAAACCAAAAGCAAACAAAAAACCACCTTTGCAGGCACCATTGCTTGAGAGAAAAATCTTACTCCTTATCCAATATTGAAAGAGCTATACAATCAGCCACTAAAATGCTCAGGGATATTTCATACCACATATCCTCTCCTGCAAAAGCACCTTCCCCATCCTATTAATGCATTATGTGTCCACAGAGATATTTTAGGAGTTTGTAAACCACTTACAACTGAAACAACAAAATAAGTTCCTAAATAATGAGAGATGTTTGCAAAAGAATTCAGAACTGTTCCTAAAAAACAGAAAAGGATCCCAGAAGCATATAAATACTTACAGCAAGCAAGTCCTTTAGGCAATCCCTTTTTTAAATTAAGCAGGAATGTTTAATTTTCTCACAAGGATAAAACATTTTTCATGCTGTCAAGCCAACATGTGAGCTACAAAAATAATAGATATTCTGTCATCCTATCTGGCCCCAAACACATGGGTTTTAAGAAAGAAGGTACTTGGAACTAAGCCATGCTTTTAGTATGAACATCTCTCAAGACCCAAAATATGTTTATGAAAGAAATACAGAAGAAATTAAAATACCATCAAGCATTTTATAATTCCACTTATGCTCTCTAAAAAAAAAAAAAAAAAAACCAAAAAAAAAACAAACAACAAACCAGTCACCCAAAAAAACCAGCCAAACAAAAGAAAAGCAGTGTTCTAAATTACTGCTAATTCAAACTTATCCTTTAACAGGAAAGCTTTATTATTTTGAGAAAAGAACATTCACCTGTAAAACAAACAAAACACCTGTAGTATGGGACTAACCAAAAAAAGTGACAGTGGATTAAATTACTCCATGAAGAGTGATAGTGACTCCATGAAGAGTGATAGTGAAATGATTTATCACAGTCCTCTTTCTCCATCCTTCCATTCCGCTCCTGCGCCACCCTCCTTGCACACCCTTTGTTCCAGCTCAGGCCCCTGGCAGAGGGCACTCATTACCCCTGGAGGAATGCTGGCAGATGGATTTAAGAAGGGCTCCAAGAGGCAACCTGCAAAGGTGCTCAGGCCATAGAAGTGGGTTACCCTTAACCCAAAGCCCTCTAGACAGCCTTCTCTCAGGGAGCAGCTTGGATACCCTTACGCACAGAGTTCCTCCAGAGATCCCACAGCTGCAGAAGGGTAATGTGCTCCTGCATGTCCAAAGAGTCCCAAGGTGTGCAAGGGACTTCCTTTGGAATAATTTAACTCTATTTGACCATTTCTGGGAGCTGTAGTTTCTCTCAAGCCCTTGTTTGCACTGGCAGCTGCCTGCTGTTTATGCTTTTCAATCCCAAGTGCTGCAGTGACCACATACGCAGGACATACATTGTGCTTGGCAATTTAGCACAAACAAATATGAGATTTGCATGACCACATCAACAGGGCAGGTGGGATTAATCTTGCCAAAATCTAGAAATATATAATATACAACCCGTGTAGTCATTGAGACTTCTATTGTAATTAAAGGAGAGGAATGTATACTTCACAGACATGAGCTATGCAATGTATTATAGTCATCTACATTAAGACGGAGTGAAAAAATTTTTAGAAGTGCCTTTTTTTCCTCTACTTACCATAGAAGGAGTCCAGATGACTAAACCACATGCTATAAAAATATCTGAGATTATTCCTGTTCACACTATCTTGCTGGAGAGTTAACAAGTCTTTGTATACAATAAACATGGTGGCTACTTATATATATATATTAATATATTTCACATTACTGCTAATGAGGAAAAGCTTTGCATAAAAAAAAATGCAGGAAGGGATGTTCATTCTTTAGCATTCATTCATCCATTATCACTAATCACAATCTCTAGCCTGAGAGCCATATATTTGTCTGAAACCTTATTTCTTATGAAAATGTGTAATTCATTTCTGGAAAGAAAAATTAACCCTCAGGGAAAACACATAGCTTATGCCTCATTTTTATCCAGCGTCAGCATTCCATAAGACAGGGCTGTGTAAGCACAATGTGTTAAATGTGTAACAGAAGTCACTTTGAACAGCTACTCTACTCTGGGATGAAAGTGACACTGGCGTTATGCAGGTCATTCCAAGGAAATGCCAGCGCAGCCAGTCTACACTGCAGGATGTTTCCTTATACGTCACAGGCAAAGTATTTTAGGAAGGTTTCTGGCAATTTTAGCATTTTATTACTGGAACACATTTTGCCCTCTTCAGCTTGTGGAGTCAGCTGCTCTATCTCTCACCCATCAAATTACATATGTTTCAGCAAAAGCCTTAAAAATCATGGTGACATTTTTGCATTTTAGTGACCAATATTTCACACTCTTCTAGAACAAGAGAGAGTGAATGGTTGATCCCAATGACATACTCTGTCTTCCTAAGACCTAGCTTTCAGTATCAGTCCTGAAAGGGCTGCCAAATATTTAACGTCATTTTACAGGTCTTAATTGAAACCCCTCAGACTGAGACTATGTCATGTGAGAATGCAGGCCTATTTAATAAAGGGATTGGGAAAAGCAAATGGGGAGGGGAACAAAAAGGAAAAAATCTAGAGGTGCTTTTAAACTACACATGTTTCTGAACACATTCAAAGGTCTATGTGTTACTCTAGACTGCAAAGAGAAACAGCACAAGAAAGTGTTCTTCTGAAGGATGACCAGCAGCACTAAAGTTCTCTGTTGAGACACATCCACAAATAAAGAACAGAACCCCACAGCATTCAACTCTACAAGGAGAAAGAAGTATTGCTCTAAAAGAGCTTTTCCTTGTTTCTTAAAGAGTTCACTATGCCCAAACCTCACATGCAACAGCAAGCCGAACCAAGCTACTTCACTCCTCCACAGCCAGAAGACAAGCTATGGAGTTAAGGCTTGAGGTAAGGCTTAACATAAGGCAAACACCTTCACAAGGAGTGGTATGAAATCACAACCCTCTTGTACACACGCAGGGAGTCTACTACATGCATGTCTGAGTTACCCGTGCTGCTGAGGAGGTAACAGCACACTAAACTCCAGAAAGCCGCTCTCTTCCCTAAGGGGTGTAAGTCAATTGGTGATGATACCCTTCAAGGTATCCTCTTCCACACATCCTTATTTTCTTATGGTTGTACTCACCCCATACATTCCTTTCATAATAGCAAGCCCAGAAAGTGAAAAAAATTATGGAAAGCGTGTTAACTTGTGCTCATACCCTTTAAAACCTCCGACCTGCGATGCTGATCTATTACGATGGACTTCAGGGCCCTCTAGTGGCATAGGAGAGGGGAC
>JAOEHX010018741.1:0-14397 GCA_025448015.1 Bolborhynchus lineola | reverse complement strand
CAGAAAAGGGCAATGAAGCTGGTGAGGGGTCTGGAGCACAAGTCTGGTGAGGGATGGCTGAAGGAACTGGGGTTGTTTAGTCTAGAGAAAGCAGGCTAAGAGGAGAACTTACCACTCCCTCCAGCTACCTGAGAGGAAGTTATAGTGAGGTGAGGGCTGGTCTCTTCTCCCAAATAGCAACAATATGACAAGAGGAAATGGCCTCAAGTTGCACCAGGAGAGCTTTAGATTGGATGTTAGGAAAAATTTCTGCATGTAAAGAGTTGTCAAGCACTGGAACAGGCTGCCAGGTGAAGTGGTTGAGTCACTGTCCCTGGAGGGGTTTAAAAAATGTGTAGATGTGGCACTTGGGGACATGGTTTAGTGGTGGACTTGGCAGTGGTAGGCTAGCAGTTGGACTGGAGGATTTTAAGGGTCTGTTTCAGCCTAAAGTATCCTAAGATTCTTCTATGCTGTCCATGCTTCAGTGCAGTAGGATCTGCTTTGGTTCTGAAGGTGTGGGAGGTTTGAGAGAGTAAAAAAAGACGGCAGAGTTCACACGTGCCTTTCTTTACAGCTGATCAGTATTTTTTCTTCTATTAAAGAAGATTTGGGTACATTCCATAGACAACTCACACCTGATTAGTTAAAGGTGATTGTATTAATGCAATTTGACCGTGGGAAGTCTTAAATCAGCTTTAACTTTACAGGAACATATTAACTGCAGTGATTTTTAGTTTTATTTTTTATATGTATCACTACAAGAGAAGGTTCCAGCAGTTTTACTGCAGTGGCTGAAACCTTTGTGTAGGAAAACTCTGTGTTGGTCAATTCCACACTCCACTCAGGAAAGTCCCTTTTAACCTCTTCAGCCCAGTGAGACTCACCCAGTAAATGACAGTAAGAAACAGGTTATTCTGAGTGGTGGCTGTGGGAGGAAGGGGCACAGCTTGCTGCAAGGAGCTGTGTGTGGATGTTCTTCATTGGAAAGTCACTGGGGAAAATACCAGTGTGGGGCTGAGAGAGCATGACTGAGAGATGGCGGGAGCATTTTTAAGGTATTGAGGAAATAAGGGGAGCAAGCCCGGAAAAATAGTTGTTCTGTGGGATGGTGGTGCTGGTGGATATTTAAGCACCAACATCACCGGTCCAAAATATCTCAGTTACTAAAAGCTGACTGCAACTTAATTATTTGCTTTTTCCAGCAAGGAAAATATTATGTCTTGTGGGAAGTCATGAGGATGACATACCCAAGAACACTGCATATTTGATCACTAATAATATAAACATCTTTCAAATATTTCCAGCAACATCTGTCCTAGTTTAACTACTGGTTCATGTTGCATTCTTTTATGGGATAATATCCCAGAGAGCAGAGCATGTGCCACTGCCACACAGAAGAATTAAACTTTCAGGATTTTGCCCGTCGATTGAAGCTGAATTGCCTTCCACCTTTAAAAAATGCTTTCTTCTGCTCATTTTCCACTATTGCATAATCCTAAATCTCCAGAAGTTTCAGTGCTTGACTATGATCTTATATATTTAACATTTGGCTTGCATAAAATGGGAGCACAGTGATTTCACTCATTGCGGGAAACATCCAGAAAAAGGAGCTGCACCAGTTTAATAGGAATGCAAGCTTAATTTTCTGGGGAAAAAAATAGGTGTTAGCATTTTGAAGGAAAATGTTTCATTTTTACTGGCAGGCACTGCCTTCCTGGTAGATTTACCATTTGTGCCAAAAATCTATATTTTTGGAGCAGAATTTACAATACATCCTGTACAGTACTGCATTTTCTGACCAAAAGTATAGGTGCATATCACAACTTAAATAAATCTTTTTTTTTTTTTTTGGGGGGGGAGGAAGCAGACATCTTTTTTATTAGAATAAGAAAAACAGAGAAAAACTTCTTCTGTTACTAAAGAAGTAAAATTCCAGCAATTTAAAGAAAATTCTGTGTGTGAAGTCTCTGTGACTTTAATTATGCACAAAAGTCTTTGGAGACCAGGAATCACAGACATGTATTGGTCCTTGAACAGCCTCTGAAAAAGTCCAAGTTTTCTCTTCCAATATACAAAGTGACTGAGAAAAGGCATAACAAAGAAATGCAGTTACCTCACTGCTCTGTCAGTGCTATGAAGAAACTGAGTTAGTCAACCAGTTTCCTTACAGGGATGTCTTCCTCTCTTGTATCATCTGGGGAATGTCATTGAACCAACTGCAAGATGATGGTAGCTGAAGATATGAAGAAGGAGAAAAGTTGGGAGGGAGAGGAAAAACCCCAAATTTTGCAATAAGGCAGATGTCCTGACATAAGGTGGGGCCAGTTTGTTTTACTGAGATGGTACCGGATCAGTCACTCCTGTGGCAGTAGTGCTCCTTGTCCATGCAGTGGTAAATCCTCCCACTTTCAATTCATGGATCAGAAAAGAGTTGTTGGCATTTAGAGCATTGGTGAGCATTTTGGCTCACTCACCCGATCAAGAGAGAAAGGACATGACAGCTGTACAAGGCCAACTTCCCTATGGGGTGGTCTACCCCTGGATGAAGCCGGCTTGCCTGCTGATGTGCTCCTATGTTGATTGTCAATACTGTCAGTGTAAACGCCCTCACTTCTCATCAGCGCTGAAACCAGTATCCTGGCTTTGGACTGCTGCTATCACAACCTCTGCTGGACTGTGCTTTTGGCACCAGAATTGAGACAAAGGGTAGTTGGGAGTGGGACTGAAAAAGCAAATACACCTCTCTGTCCTTTTTTCTTTCCTTTCTTTTTTTTTTTTTTGTTGTGGTTTCGGGTTTGTTTTTGTTTTTTTTTTTTTTTTTTTTAATTTTCATTTTTTTAAGATTAGATGTGGACTTTGCAAATCGGAGATAACAAGGCTGACCTAAAGATACAGAGTTAGTTTCCATAGCAATGAGACCTATGAGTTCTCAAAATATGCAAGTCTCTATTAGGCTAGAAGCAGATAAAAATAATTTGCTTACATAAGTGCATGTCAGATCTCATCCAGCAAAGCGCTCAGTTTTAAGCACATGACTATCAATATAATGCATCTCCATATGTACCTGACTCTTTTGCTTGCCTGGAAAAGAAATACTTTTGTTCAAAAGTGCCTTTATGTCCATAGCTGACTTTCTTTCAACCCTGACCCTTCTGCCCAGGGTCTTTGTGCTTTCTACTGTCAAGCTGTCTTTAATGCATACTCTGTGTTTTTCCATGGAACAGATTGGTTCCTCTCCAGTGAGAACAGGCAGAGCCGGGCACTGATCCTTCCCCCAGCCTCCTCTCCAGCTCAGCTGGGGGGCACCTTGAACACTCCACCTCGTGATTTGGATGAGATCAGATACACTTGTAAAGAGGAAGGATCACACTCTGAAAGTAGATGTACTAATAGGTATGTACCCACAGGAAAACTCCTTGTCCCTGCCCCTCCTGTCTCTTCAGCAAGGTCTAGGTGGGGTTATAAAGTCACGACTGATCTTGCTCTGCGTTTCCTACCCACACACCCTGCAGCACCTGAACCAAGATGGCATGAAGGGAATGGAAATTCTCTGCCACCACACAGAGTGCACCGCTGCGGTAGTGCACCAAGGGGGTATGTATGGCCACTGTGTAGCTGCCCTGAGTAAACACCATACTGCTGTTAACTAACCTAGTGTAAGCTGGATGGGGCTCATTCAGAATAACATTGCAAGGGCAGAACTACAAATTCAAAATACTTACATTTTCAGTTGTTTTGCTGTGAAAAGTCTGAAGAAGCCACCTTTGAACATACTTGAGTCTAGTCTTTTGTAACCAGTGGTACAAAATCATGTAATAGCTCATGAAACTGACCTCTGAGAACACCATGTTCTATTAGAAAAATCTGAAATATGTTCTTTGTACTCACGAACAGCACCGGAGTTATTTAGCTTAGAAAGTCTTCACAAATTAGCACTGATTATAGGACTGAAGAGAATCTGGACTGAAAGGTATGGTAGAGAAAGCACAAAGCCTTGAGTGAAAACTAATCCCCTGAATATTTCAGTTTCTAAAAAAAAAAAAAAGTGTTAATGGCTTAAAGAATCTCAGCATATTAGGAAGAACTAATTTAATTTTCTAATAGTGCAAGCTTTTGTGAGACACTCCATTAGCTGATTGAATGTGTTTCATTTACTTGGTTCCAACTTGGGTGACTGTTTTCCTATCCCCATCTTCTTACGGTGAAAAGAAAATAAAGCAGTCCCCAACAGCAAGTTGCTGCTTCTTTGTTCAACAATCAATTTAAATTTAAACTAGGATTAGTTTCCAAGCACTTAATAAGGTGCATGTTTTATGAATGCTTTATGGAAATGACAAAGCTGTAGCACTGCCTGATGGTGCTGGCTGCCTTCCAGCGATGGGCTGAAGACACCCCAGGATCGCAGGTTTTGTGAAAGGAACTCTTTATGTTGTAACTTGTCACCAGGCTACAGAAGTCTCAACAACACACTGCTGTAATAACCAAAATAAGCACTAAGTTGATAATGACTTCCGACTCCCAGCGCACTAGGAAGCATACCCGCGCCGTAGTTTAGAGTGCAACTGTAGCTTTGAAGCTGGCCCATCTGTTCCCTGAACTGTTGCTACTACCAGCACTGTGGAGTTCAGCCTCGAGGAGCTCCTCAGGCTTTTCATGGCTCTGTTGCACCCAGTTGAGCCCTCGGCAGCTGCAGCAGCACTTCTGCTGCTCCAGGCTGTACAAACAGGCAAGGGGAAAGAAAGAAACTACTAAATAAGCTGTGAGAGCTCCTTGAACTATGGGGTGCTGTGCAGGGAAGCAGCGTCCAAAGAGCAGCAGCTCCTGTTTGCAGCACATGGAGGTGAGAGCGAAAGGGAGGGAGGGAGAGGCTGAGCAGAGCTCTGTCTTTGTGTCTGTCTGCATGGCCTTGTCCTTGGAGCATATCTGAGGCAATGCAGAGGTGTGGTTACATCTGCTAAGCAGGGGCAGGACACAGACCCAGGAGCAGGTAGGCATGTTTGGAGACCCACTGTGACTGTGAATTCACTTCAGTCATTACCTGCTGCTTCCCAGGAGAGTTCTAGTGAATTTAGCCATTTCCATTTTCCAGGGGAAGTCATTATATATACTCATTAATGTACTTTATTTCCTTGTGGTTGTTCTTGGGGGAATGGGAGGAGGTACAACAAAACTACTTAGATGGTCTTTCTCCATGAATGCCCTTAACCCTTTTCACTGCTCCATCTTTTAACTGGGTCTCCGTAATGAATGCCTATGTAGTCAGAGCTCGTGGTTGTGGTGAACCTCTTAATGCCTCATATATTGCTGGTATGGTTCTTTTTGCATACATGGTTTTGCTAGAAGAGCTCTGTCAGTCTCATAAGGGCTTTTTCTACTGTTACTCTTCAACTTCTGTAACATATTCCTAGCTGAAGATGGTTATTAGTAATAGTTGCTTTATAAACCAAAGATTTATTTCAAGATATATTAATCAAAATAACTGAGAAAATTCTCACTGAAAACTAAATGAGGCTCTGTGAAACAGGGCTCTCTTTTCAAAGGGGATTAAATATTCCCTAGAGAAGTCTTCTAGCTGCTTGAAATGCATTGTAGTTTAGCTCTGGAATACTTCTACTGATTTATGACAAAACAGCCACTAAATATTCTGTTCTATTCTCAATGGGTTTTTGCAGCAGCAGGTGCCAGCAGTGGGTGCCATTCATTAGATCTTCAACAGGATTTTGTTAGATCTGTTGTGCCAATAATTTGCCTATTCCAGGAATCCTCAGAGAACGTCCTCATAGAGCACTGATTAGAACAAGTTAGAAAAACTGGTAAGTGTTTACCATGGACTTAGGTACCAATGTATTGCTTTATCTTAAGCAACCTGTTGAATTGGTCCTCTCTGTCAAAGAGAAACAGAAGCAAACTGTGGTACAAGATTATCCTTAAGGCATATATGCCACTATCAAATAGTACTGAGAAGGAAGAGTAGGTTCCTTTCCACCCGGAAGACTTAGGTGGAAATATGACACTGAACCTAGAAAATGTGAAAAATAACCATCTCTGCTTGCTTACACATTGTGCAAGGGTTGCAGAGACAGTGGGCTTGGCAGCTCTTTTACTCCTTTAAAAGTATCTAAAGAGGTAATCAAATGCCACTTAGAGAAATACCGTCCTGCAGATGTTTCAAGCAGAGGAAGAGTTGTCAGAAGGTAAGGGTTTATTTACAACGCATTAAAGGTCACAAATGGAACACAGGAAAAGGATAAACCCGAAGTCCTTAACAGACTGCAATTCTGAGATCATAGGACACAAATGCAGACAGGATAGCAAATATCACTGTAAATAAGATTCAGGCTTCAGCAGTAGGCTGGTTTTCAATCTTAACTTGCCTGAGTTAGACAACCATGTGTACTACATTTGTCTTAGTGAGAGAAGCAACAGCATGGCGTATGTTTGTCAGCAACACCTACACCCTGAGTAGTCTTTAGGTGAATTCCTGTCATGCTGCTCTGCAGGCAAGACTTGGACCATATGCTGGGAAAAGAACTGATACAAATAGCTGAACCAGAGCTCCTCTGAGGATCAGCAAAACAGGGCAGTTTAATTGGCCTCCCCGACTTCTTTGCTACTTCATCCTATTTGCTCAGTGCAATTGTCCAGGTCCTGTGCAAACAAAGAGCAAAAATATCAGACACAGGTTAGGAGGTGACAGTTGCTTAGGCAATGTTTTTGTTCTTAGCCCACAGAATATCCAAGTACTGCTGCAGTAGCTCGTGATTTGCCTGAGCTGTACTTAGACTGATTCAAAGCCGGACAAAGGCTTTGAGCTGGCCCATGTCCTCCAGTTTGCCTTCTCACTCACAACTGTCCTTCTCTTCACCCTCACTATTGTGTTCTCCCATTCTCTTTGTCTTCCTTAGGACTGTACTAAACCAATTGTGTCTGCCTTGTGGCCTCCTTCAACTGCTGAATAATTTTAGACATGAACTCGAAAAAATTAGCATCCCCATTCCCAGCCAAGGGCTGAAAGGGCATTTTACATCCAAACCTGTGCTTCAGTTGCAGTATTAGTGAGTCTGAGCATTGGAGAGCAACTGCTCCAAAGGAAAAATGAATTTCTCTCATGGGGGTGTCATAGCCCAGTTAGAAGCATTATGAGGAGTCCCCTGGGTAGATTTCGGTGCTTGGATTCAGGCACATGGGTTTACCCCGTTTTCTCAGATGGAGAAGGTCTTGCCAGCACTCTTTTGGCTGGCACAGCACAGAAGGGGACACAGATGCTCCTTCTTGCCCCTGGCACTGCAGGCTGGGCCAGGGCAGACTGCAGGTGGCTCCCTCACAGCAGCCCCCTGAGCTGTCTCTGCTGACATCTTTGGGGACAGCCTGCATGGGGACATCCATCACAGGAGTCATCAGAGTTATGGTTTTGTGTTTGTTTTTTGTCCTGATAAGGCATGCTGATAGATCAGGGAGCACATAGCAGCTCTGTTTCTTAGAGATGTCAGAGGAGATAAACTGAAGTTCTGTGGTTTTTCTGTGGTTTGCTCTGGCAGACGTGAGCAGTTCAGTGTATGAGCTCTAGTAAAACGAGCAGCAGCAAATTGCTCCTAAAAAAGTTAATTGGGTTTGTCTTCACTGTACCATTTGCACAAAATGGAGCTGATTCCTGTCTGGGGAGGTTTAAGCTCCCAGGTCACTTTTGCCTAGTACAGCTTGAAAGACAGAGCTCCCCTGCTCTACCAGCTGTATGTATTCAGGCTCAATTTTACAGAGTCAAGTGCCTCACGTCACTTGAATCCATATTGCCTTCAGGGTCAAAAGCACAAGTCCCTGACACCACTTACTCTGTGCTTGCTTTTCCTTGCGGGGACAGGCAGCCTGGCTATTTCTAGAAAGTGTAAGCAACATCAAGGACCAAGTGATTTAGGCCAAGCGTGAGGTCAAAGCCAACATGGCTGAGCAATTAGATAATCAGTTTCTGAAATCAGTGGCTATTAAGCATATGCAGCCCAGACATCATGGTGATTGGCATGTAGCAATGTTGATGCTGAGGCTCTATTAGTTGAGCCAGCAGCTCGTTGCTCCAAATACAGGCAGTCTTTGGGAAGAGCAGGTGATCTGTCTTCAGTCCCTCTCCTGCCGCATGGTCATTATAGGTGGCAGGGTGGTGGGTTTTCCTCTGTGCTGGATTTGGGCCACAAGTTACAGTGCAAAGGTTTCTGTTTTAGGAGGGGGCTTATTACTGCAGAGGCACTCAGATTGTTATCATTTGATAATAGCTTAATCAAATTGGTATTTTAAGGGGTTTTGTTTTTATGGCCCTAGCTGTCGTGGAAACAAGCACAGTTAAGAAAGAATAACCTAAAGTAAAAGCAAGAAAAAAGAGGCAAAACTGTTTTGATGACTGACTTAGGAATTGCTGCTCCTTGGGTCTAGTGTGGGGTTTGTCAGGAGTAAAACTGGGGAAGCCAATTCTACTTACACACACACAGCAAACCAAACTCCACTCGCATGTTGCTGACCTTCAGAGGTGTCCTACACTAAATGAGCTGGTCAGGCTTAAATGTGCTCAGTCCAGCGACACGAACTTTGTGTTGAAATCCCTTTTTGTATTAAAACAAAGTATGGCCTTTGCTGTCATACATAATTTTCCTTGCTCTTAGTAAGCACTTATGCAGACCTATGAATGTGCATGGCACTTCACCAATCAGGGAAATTGCTTCCCTGCAGTGATTGCTCAACAGGGGGTGGGGACAAGGTCTTCTTGTGGTAAGATTGCATAGCAGGAAAGGCAGCTAGCTTCAGAGTTTCAACCCTTCTGCACTGCATTGATTTTCACTCTTTATCTATCACAAAATAGCATTGGGTAGTTATTTTTGTAATTATATTATTTACTGGAAAGCAGCTAACAATATTTATGAATTTGAGCTCAATTTTGCAAAACTTTCTGCTGGAGAAAAAAAGAGAAATGTCATAAAACCAGTTTCTTATTTTTTCTATTTTGAAGGAAAAATACATGGTTTTGGTTTACCCCAAATCCTAGAAAAATATTTTTGTTTTGGTTTACCCCAAATATTTTTCTTTCCTGTGTTTTCAAGTTCATTGGCCAAATGCAAATAACAGATTCTTTCATCCTTTTCTGTGGAGACAAAGAGAGTGTCTGTTCTGGCTGCCTGTCATTTTAACTAAGGAATCTTCAAACTGATTGTTGTCTTTCTTCTATCTGGAGGGTTACTGTATTCTTTACCATGAAAAATTCATCATACTACGAAATAGTATTTATGTCTCCACCAAGGCATTATTTAAAACCTCATCTAGAGAAATCACCCTCAAGAAATCAAAGCGTTTGTCTCTAGAGAGAGTGCGGTTTTTTGGTGCAATCAAGGAGACATAAATAAGGGTTGCGAAGTGTCATCTCTATGGTGACAGCATTAAGACCCTTTTCCAGCAAGCAATGTGCTTTCACTTTCAGAAATTTGGGGGTGTTAACACTGGCAGAAACACTGCGAGTTAAGGATCACCACCTTGTGCAATGTGTTTGAAAGCATTATTTTAATGTCTGAATGTCTAAAACATGCTTGGTTAGAATATCTCAACAGTATATCTATGGTGTAAAGGAGAGCAAATATAAGCACTGTATTTCATTTAGCCTAGAACTCATTAAAAATCATATGATAAATTATGAGCTAAAAGGTTTATTTTTCTAATAAATTGTTCTAAAAGCTATTCAACTTCATGAAGCAGCTTAAATTGCTTTTATTTTAATCTGTGTTGAGAGCAGTATCTGCAGATCAGAAATGGGAGTACTGGAATTATTTGTTGATAGTTAGATGTTTAAGAGAGAGACTTGGAATCCATGTCTGCTATTGATTTTACACGAAGAAAATGGTTCAGATCCATTTTAGTACCAGAAATAGCCCACTTAGAAATACAAAGTAGACCATAAAATCTATAGACTATAAAAAAGAAACCCCATTGAATACTGATCGCTCATTCTATATTGGAGAGTTCATTTATGAATAGATAACTCATAATGGAAAGAAACCTATTGTATTATGCTAAATTTAACTGTCCTTTGCCACACAGGGGACCAGGGGCAAGGCAAAAGAACCTCTGGTCACCTACAAGGAGTTCAGCTTTTGCTGGCCAGAGCTGTAGAACGAGTCAGGTGTTGATAGCACATTTTACACAGCAGCTTCTGCAGTTGTCAGAGACCTAACATCTCATTAGGTCTGGAGTATGCATTGGCACACTTCAGTGCCCCTGGGATTTTTGTACCTGCTCACATTGGACAAGTCTTTCTCAAAATGACTGCTGCTTCCTATGAACATGCTTCTCTGTGCAAATGTACCAAAGTGCCCTTAGTGCTGCACATGGGTGCTTCTTTGTTAAGATGGAAAAGAATTCAGGTGTCTGTTGTGAAATTCAAAGAAGCAGCATTGCAAATCTAATGCAGAGGTATAACATGCACCCCCCTATACATGGAGGTTACATATATGTGTAATATATATGCACAACCTTATTTGTGTTTTCACAAGTTTGAACTTATACCAGATTTATTTCTGCGAAAGAGTTTTTTTTTGAGTAATGGCAGAAGAGGTTAGGCAATACAATTCTTTCCAGGACCACATTCTATTCAGATTTTACAGAGAAATGATCAATGAAGATTCAGAGTTCGACCTAGAAAGGTGGTGTATATTGGAAAAGAAAAAAGCATGTCCTCAGGGATCAAATGAGGCTTACAGAGTGTCTAAATATTACTGACTTTTATCTTCCTGCATCACATTGTCACAAAGAATCAGCTGCCAGAAACTAAAGATTTGTAAGTTTTGTACCAGGTATCAGTTCCTTTTAGATAGATCTGATACAGTTAGGCTTCTTGTTTTCCAATGGCTAATTAACTCTCCTGCTCTAATAATAACCTTTTACCAGCTTCCTAGGTTACAGCAAATGTTACACACTATCCTTTGGCTCCCCCAAATTATTTTTCTTCCGTTCAGGAGCCTGTGCATCTGTTATTTCCAGCATTTTTCTAATCCAAATTACGCCACAGCTTTCCATTTCCCAGGAGTTCTCATTTCTGTTTTTTTCTAGCTGTCTTGCTCTGTCCTTGGGAAGCTTCCTCCCAGCCAAGCAGGCTCATTTGCTCCCAAGAGGGACCAATCTCCCTTCACCTTAGTGTGTCCACTTGATGGGTTACATCTCAACATTTTCAATTACATTTTCAACATGGTGTATAACAGACAAAACTGAGGAGTAACTCACATACTTTATCTATTTTTGGTGCTTTAAGACAGGTGTACTTGGATGGATATACAGCATTCAGTGTAGATACACTGCAGCACACCACAAGAGCTCCTTCACTACTGAAAAATCTTATTTTAGGAAAAAAACAGATTGTAGTATTTTTTCATAGAACCCTAAAAATATCAAACCCTTGTCTATTTGGGGCTTTCTAAAACTACTATGCAATAAACATAGCAGTGTTAAATATACGTATATCATTACATGTGAATTTGCATTCGTATGTAAAAAAAAAAATGTGATGTATATCAAATCTACGTTATATAAATATAAACTATCAGAAATCAAGCTCTACGACTTTTAATTATAATGTAATGCAAATACAAATTCAGCAGTAAGTAGGTGTATAAGTAAAAGGTTCAAAATGGGGCCTTAGAACAAGTGGAAAGAGGGGCAAATTCAGGTGCCTGAAGCTTTGTACCTACTTCTGCGCCCATGTACTGCATGAGACTAAGAAACATGCAGGTTTGCAGAATTGCAGGGGGTCTTAAAGCATGTGTGAGTGCATAAACCTTGCGGGGTTCTGGTCGCACAGAGGCTGCCAACTTGATGCTTCGGGTCTTTCTGCAGCATGTGGGGATCGGGGAGAAGGCTTGATGGCTTTGATCACTTGGCGGCTCATGTCACATTAGACCTTGCTACGTCTGAAGGATGGGGGTCTGGGTGCCACAGGTAGTTAGCACTGCTGGTAGCCTCTACTGCAGCTGCTCCTATGCAGGGAGTACATTCAGGTTTCCTTGCTCTGTAACCATGTATAGCATCCGGGCCTTATAGACAGAAAAGATAGAAATTCATTATTTAAATTACTTTTTTGCTACTGACCTATTTCAGTGCTCTTTATTTCCTTTTAACTTAGTTATAATGCAGCAATTTTATATAGCTGTTCGACTTTGCAAGAACATTGTACTTGTTCTACCTTTTGTTAGAGTGTGTCTCCTGGAGTGGGTTTTTTTTCATGGAAACTTTTCTTTTTCCTGCTCTGAAAATCTGGCTATTGAAAAAGCAGCATGACATGAATCAAAATTAGCCACCTTCTTCTGGTAAAAAGCAATCTCTTTTTATTTCTGATTGTGTGCCAACCTGTTAAAATGGTGCTTTCAGTTTTATTTATATAAACATGTTCAAGAAATGAACACATACTAGCCAAAGATAAGAATTTAAAGTGGCTTTGATTTACTAATTTAAGTCAATATAGGTAATCTACTTGAAATAACAGTCTAGTGATTTTAAGAGACTTTTCAGGTCATCCAGACCTGAGTGTGTCTACAAGAAATTTTAGTACAGAATTACACAAGGATCTGGATTTATGGAGTAAGATGCTGTTCCAGCTGATCAGGTACTCATCCCAAAGGCACAGTACAAGAACAGCAAAGCAAAGTGAAGCCATACTCCTCGTTGCTGGTCTACTGAGCCTTCAGGTAGGACCTCTGGCTGGATAGCCTTGCAGCTCCCACTCAGCCTGAGCACCTGAGTTTTCTTCGATTGAAGTGCAAGATGATGGGAGGTGGAAGCTAAGGCACAGAGCTAATCTCAGTTTCTCTCATGCTGAGGTTCACCAGTAGGCTCCACACTGTTGTTTCAGAGTCAGTAAACCACAGGCAATGGTGTTTTCTGCAAGGAGCCCTGTGCTGCTATGGTCTGTATGGACCATACGTAAATAAGTAAATCAAGTCTTCAGAAAACTGCTTTAGCACCCCAGACAGCTGGAAGCTTAACCTGAGGGCTCGTAATTGCAAGCTGTGTCTCTCATCTGTGCAGAGTGCAAGAGTGTTATGAGAACTCATAAATCACCAAAGTCTCTGTAGCATCAATTTACAGCTTGAGATTAATATTGATATTTTTACTGCCAAAACTGAGAGTTGTTAGAGCTTGACAGCATATGAAGTCAGATTTTGCCTTAATGGTTATTCCAAGGCACTTGGATAATAGCTTCAAAAAAGATATCTCAAATTTAGTATGATGAAGTTGTTAAGATCACAGTTGCCTGAGAGGGACAGTCTTGTTACCGTTTCCGTCATCATCTCTGTAACTGGGAGTTCAGTTGCATGGATTCAGCCATTGAATGTCATCTAGCCCAACAAACCCCACGCAGGTTTTCAGCTGAGGAGGTAATATCCACGTTTGTGGGAAGGAAATTAAAAAAGCAAAACTCTAGAAATGTTTCATCATTATAGAAAAGTCTTTAGGCATTAACCAGAGTTCCTTCTGCACCAGGTTCAGTCCTAGAACTTTGTCATACAGGAAGATTATAAAGCATGGGGTGGGTTCTGGCCTCTGGGAAAGCCACAAGCCATATTTTTAGTTAAAAAGACAAACCATTAGAAGTGTGCTGACAAAGTCTCCTACTGGGGCGGCAGCTGATGACACCAGATGACTTTATTGCTGGTGTGGATTTAAATCAATTCTCTTCTGGCCTACTGATATTTATGCTATTACTTTATCCAGTACAGCTATATTGATTCAGTCTGAGGATGAAGAAAAATAAATCATCCTTCAAATTATCATAGTTATCAGAATATAAAAACTGAAGTTGCAAACAGAAGGGTGAGTTTTCACATGCAGCAGCTCTTGGAAAAGGGTTAAGCAAAATAGGAACAGAAAAGAACTCTGTGAAACACTTGGATTAAATGTTAATCCAACTGAACTTTTAAGTGCAGATAATACTTGACTATTCCTGTTCCTCAGCAAGAGTTTTATTTCCAATCTATTTGCCTTCTAATTATCTACATTTAACTGAAAATAGATCGTTACGTAAAAATACAATTAAAATAAAGATGATTCCAGTTCAGTTCAAAGTGAGGCTAGCCTCTCAGTAAAGATTGGTGATTTTGTTTTGACTGTATTCCATTAACCCTTTAAAACGGGGTTCAGTCCTATTCAGCATGGGGCTACATTTTAAGTGTGGGTAACCCATGCAATACTTCCTTTAACATCGTATCCATATTCCCAGTGTCCTTTAATCAGCAGCTGAGCTCTGAGGAGCACATAGTGACTAAGCCTGCTTCTCTGAGTTAATACCTCTTGCACAATATGGTTCCAGGATGAGCAGGGTTCAGCAGTAGCAGCCATTTTTCTCCTTCTTAGTAGCTGGTGCAGTGCTGTGTTTTTGACTTTCAGCCTGGGAAC
>JAOEHX010018740.1:15477-29713 GCA_025448015.1 Bolborhynchus lineola | reverse complement strand
CCCCATCACTTTTTGAAAGACCAAAAAAAGTTTATTTTAGCCTTAAAATCCAAAGATCCCAGGAAATCCTGTGCTTGTTCAGCTCTGCGGGTCAGCTATTCCACTAGTCGTATCTTTTATAGTAGGCAATACATGATGCTTCAGAGGAAGCGTAAAGTAAATGACTTGCCCAGAGGGACTTTTTTTTCCTAACAGCCAGAAGTCTTTCAAGCTGCTTCTTCAGAGGTTGTTCATTGCATCTTTTACAATACTTGGCTACAGTATTCAAATTGTTAGTATTACAGGTTTTTTTTAATTGTAAGGTTATGATGGGTTTCTCCAGTTTAAGGGCTTACGTGAGTTCCTGTTTAATTATGGTCACCTTAAGGTTGAAAACCTCAAGTGTTCTTCATTCAGTGACTTGTAGCTTAGTAGAACCATATTTGTAGTGCATTGTAGTTATCAGCTGCAGGAAGTAGACAAGTCTTGACTACAGTTATAGCACAACAGGCTTAACAAATTGGGTCCTTGTACAGTGAGTTCCTTTATGAGAAATGCAGCCTTTTGTTCACAGCATATTGTAGGACACAGGTCTTTATAGTAATAATTAGTATTTGAACTAAAATGACCAATAAATGTCTCTAGAAGTGTATTGGTCTGACTTTCTTGCCTTCATCTATCAACAGCTTGTCCTGGTTGGTGATGGTGGCACTGGTAAAACAACATTTGTAAAGCGTCATTTGACTGGTGAATTTGAAAAGAAGTATGTAGGTATGTCTGAAGAAACTTGAGATCTAATATGATAAAAGTTAAAGTGCAACTCATGACTTACTGAGTGTGTTGCTTTTTCTTATTACTGTAGCAACGCTGGGTGTTGAAGTTCATCCTCTGGTGTTCCATACTAACAGAGGTCCTATTAAATTTAATGTATGGGACACAGCTGGACAGGAGAAATTTGGTGGCCTGCGAGATGGCTATTACATCCAAGGTAAGAAGTGTGTGTATGTTGGGAATATTTGGAATCTCTTGTAGTTCAGTCTTTCATTCTGTTCCTTTTGGCCACTCTGAAAGCTTTGGTGTGGCTTGCAATGCTTTCTGGGTTTTCAAACTCATGTAGGTACAATAATTTCCTTTGCTGGGCATCTTGTGCTGGTGTAGGAAGAACCTAAAATTGCATTTAAGTGTGCTATTGCAGGCTTTGTTATTAATGAAGAGTAGTGGTGCACCTTAAATTCCAAGGTATTGCTGATGAAATTCTATCATTAAGAGGTGAGAGTGTGTGCTTCATTTAGCACAGATTTATATCTGTTACTGTACTTGTCTGAGGCAAAGACTTTGAATGCACAGACAGATTTTTGGATGCAGTGAGGAAGTTACACATCTGTATGGCAGTGTCTAGTTACTTTTCTAAAGAAGTACTGATACTATCCCTTATTTCTGCTTGGTTAAGTTCTGTTCTGTGTATACTTCAGTCACCTGCATCTCTTTAAAATTTTGCAAGGGATTATTAGATGTTGCTTTTCCTTTAGACATAGCAGGATCAAGTCACGCCCCCATGTACTTTGAAGAGCTGTTCTGGACAAGGGTGTCCCGAGATGTGGGCTATGTGCACTCAAACTTCCCAAAACCTTCAATAGGATTCCAGAGATTAGTTAAATAGGTGTTAATTAAGTTCTGTCAAATATGTATGTAAGTCAAAATTGACTTTCATAATCCTTTGTATAGTCTCGTAGCATATGACACTATTTGATGCAGTGGGGCAGTTGCATTGGTAAAAACAGCCGGTCTTTAAGATGAAGCACTAAAGATATAAGGTGTTCTGATGATGGGCCAAGTGCTGTGGACTTCGGCATTGAACTTTTTAACAGAATATGCCTCCAAAAACTGTGAAGCTGAGGGGGTAAAGTTAATGGAGATGTTTAACCCTAAATGTGGATGATTTCTGTATGTACATCTTCTTTCATCCTGTTTGATGAGCCGGTGCTTACTCTCCTGAGGTAATTTGTGACTATTTTCTTGCAGCTCAGTGTGCCATCATAATGTTTGATGTAACATCAAGAGTTACTTACAAGAATGTACCTAATTGGCACAGAGATCTGGTACGAGTATGTGAAAACATCCCTATAGTGTTGTGTGGCAACAAAGTGGATATTAAGGACAGAAAAGTCAAGGCCAAGTCCATTGTCTTCCACAGGAAGAAGAATCTCCAGGTATGTTGGCATGAGTTTGTGGGAATCAAATTTGTTGGGTTGGATTCTGTGCAGTAATGGTGTGTTCTGCTTTTTTCACTCCAGGCTGTAATGGTTCAACTTCATGTCCTGTTGGCCAAACATCAGGGAAGGGGGAAGTGATGATGTTAAAAACAGTCATCAGTGGTTTTGAGCAGAAGCTATGATAAGCTGTTGAAAAGCTTGTGTGCATTTACTTTCACTGCTCAGAATCTTACCAGATGACACAAGTGAAACAAGAGTAGATAAAGTCACAGGAAAATATAGATGCATATTGCCTCCTTAAAGTTCCACCTTTGATCAGATTGGGTACCTTTTCGGTTACCTGTTTACACCTGTGTAGCTCAAATGGTATGTTTCTAGACACTTAAAGCATACCTGGTTTTGAAAGCATAAAGAGCAGTTGTTATCAAAAAGCACTGAGGTAAAAGTGGAGCTGATGATATGCGTGTTAATCTCAGTATGCCCTAAATATCAGTTAGAGATGTGTTGCTTTTTTAATGAAGTATAATACACTTTTTTTTTTTTTTTGCAGTATTATGACATTTCAGCTAAGAGTAACTACAACTTCGAGAAGCCTTTCCTCTGGCTTGCTAGAAAGCTAATTGGAGATCCTAACTTGGAGTTTGTTGCCATGCCTGCTCTTGCGCCACCTGAAGTTGTTATGGACCCAGCACTGGCAGCACAGTATGAGCAAGACTTACAGGTAAGTGGGAAAGGTCAGGTGATTGCCTTTGTGCCCTGTTAATGTATTCAAACTCCTGGGTCAAGAAACTGAAAACCAGTTCTTAAGTGTAGCTTCTCTGTTCCAGATTGCTCAAACCACTGCACTGCCAGATGAAGATGATGACCTGTGAAGGATGAAGCTGGAGCCCAGCGTCAGAAGTCTAGTTTTATAGGCAACTGTCCTGTGATGTCAGTGGTGCAGCGTGTTTGCCACTTTATTATCTAGCTGAGCAGAACATGTGCTTAATCTTTGGGATGCTGAAAGAGATGAATGGGCTTCGGAGTGAATGTGGCAGTTTAAAAAAAAGAAAAAACTAAAACAAAACACTTCATATTTTGGACCTGCGTATTTAGCTGTTTTTGGACTGCAATTACTTCCCCTTTTGAGTTTCAAATGTAAGACTGCTGCAGTCACATCAGAGTGTTAAGTGGTAAATCTTGTTTCTGTCATTCCCATTCTTTTTTTGTTTAGATAATAAAGTTGTATTTCAAGTATCTCTAAGCAAGTGAACTTTTCATGCATTGTTAGGAAAACCCTTCGAAGTGTCTTCTGTTCTTCACCTGAGGGTAATACTTTGTCTGCTGCAATTTTCATTCTCTGTTCTTTTCCCTCCTGCTTCTCATGTTATACTTCTCTTGCTAAATCAGAGCTAACAGTTAACCTTCCCTTGATTTTCCTCAAGCAGATAAAGCACCTGAGGAAAGCTGAACTACCTGCAGGTAGAAATAAAACTGAACAATTGACTGGTAAGCATGACTGGATCAACATTCCTGTGTGAATGGGAATGTGTGTGGTCTGCAGGGTGTTTGGAGGGAAAAGTGTGTAGTTCTGATTATGTATACTACCATTAGATACAGTCTTTTGGATCTTTAACTTCTACTGTGTTCTACAATATGCTTTCACAGAGCTCTGTTCTTAGTAGCCAGAAACAAATGTCATCTGGGTCTTCTAGGTGACATAAGAGCTGTATCTTTGCATGGAACATCATTTAGTAGAGCTATAGCTTATTAAACAAATTCTAAGCATCTTAAAATTCAGTAACTAGGAAACAGCTGTAGTTTGAGCTAAATAGCTCTTGGCTACAAACAGCATATTAACTAAACCCACATTTATATAAATATCTAGACTTTACTGTAACTGCACCAAGTTCTTAATTTGAAACTAGCTTGTTACAGCACAAATGGTGGAACATGTCAACTTTTAACACTACCTTGTAGAGATGAATTTTGGTCAATATTAGTACTCCTAGTAAACAAAACTGAGTTGAAAATACCATTTTTCAGTAGTGGTTGAGTACATGAAGCCTTGGAATCTTCAGTTTTGTATTTTTGGTTTCTTAATAAAGTGGAGCATTTCATTTACTCCTTTTAACTTGCATGTTTGTGTACATAATGCCTACCTGAATATTTAACTACGCATGGTAGCAAAATGTTAACTGTGATTACTGGTTTTGCAATACTGTTGTAAAGGAATCATTTGTGCAGGTTGGAGTTCTGTGGGGTTTATTTTGTTTGAGTTTTGTTTTTTAGCAAGTCAGTGAAAATGGGTTGTGTTTAAATGAGGGATGCTGCGTAGTTGATCAAAAAGCAAACTCACACTTAATATTTCACTGGATCTTTTTGCTGCATCATCTTGCTTTAACTTCCTGTTGTTAGGTTCTTTGCGTTTACTAATTCACCTGTGTGTGTGTTGTAGTTAATACTGCTAGCTTAACTCTTTGCTTCTGCTTTACTAGGTGTGGTAGCTTTTTTGTCTTCAAGCTGTCTGGCTTCTGAAAATGCACTGCTTGAAAACCACAAAATCACTTAAAAGACTTCAATACTTCTGCAGTATTGATATGCCTTAAGAAAAAAAAGGAGCATTGACTTTACATTTGTATTGTTTCACAGTGTGTATATGGTGTCATCTTTACAACTTGCCTGCTGCACAAAGGTACTACATATGAATTCTTACAAAACCTGAAAGGGTCTATGGAAGGTGAAATAGCTGGTTAAAGACTAGTATAACTACAGTGAGCTTTGCTTTGTACTCTTCAGTGTTACTTCCCAGTCAAAAAATCTCTCTGAAGCAGTCAGTAATACTAGGCCTGCTGTAGTCTCTTTAGCTGGGAATGTTTTGGAAGTGGAATTAAGTCCACGATGTTACACTTCGTTTGTCACATTTAGTCCCTGTAGGTTGCTGTTTCTAAGTAATGCAGGTAGCCTTAATATGTGTGTGCACATTTCTCAGTTATAGTTAACTATATAATAACATTTCTTAGATTTTCTTTTCACTGGTTGGGTTTAAGCAAGATAGAATTTTTCTATTTAGTCACATAATGAGGAATATAAAACTTGAGTTCTATGACCCTCTGTACTGAATAGTCACATCAGTCTGTACCAGTACTCTGCTGTTATTAGGACTGAACTGGTGAGACCTAAATCTTTTGTTGCAGTACTGACTTTGCTTTACTTGGTTGCTCTGTGATTTGACCAGGTTAACTGCAAGTTTTGTTCCCTACACACTGCTTGGTGAGTTTTCTACCACTAAGATCTCTGGTTTCAGATTTCAGTGACAAATCACTAAAAAGCAGAACATGCTCAGCTTAAACTTTCAAAAGCAGGATGATGCGCTGGGCCATTTAGTGTTCCTTGTTCTGATAAAACTCTTACCTGTTTTAAGTGTCCAAGCCCAGAGGGTTGTATTAGAAGAGTATTTGAACTAATGCCAGTTCAAAATAGGTAAGGCAAAAGCTTCAGTTGAAGAAACTGGTAGAGGAAATGTTTTGCTACTTTTCACTGAACACTTAAATGTAGGAGTGTCAAAGGCTTCCTTAGGAGCTTCAGTGGCAGCCTTAGCTTTAAGGGTTTTGAACAGAATATTTTTTAGAAACAGTGAACACTTGTCTGCAGAAATTGAAAATACGCTCCAGAAAGGATAAAAATGGCCCCTCTTATGCTTGCAAGTTAAACTTTGCTTTTTCCTTTAGAATCTATTCTGTTGTGTGGGTCATATAGCCTTAGTCTAAACTAATGGAGGGAACAGTGCTGAGGCGAATTGTTCTTAAATTGTTGCCTTCCTGAAACAGGAATAACTGTCTAATAGAAGCCAGTTATTCTGACTTGGAGCGGTAGTCTTGGTTGTTTTTTTCACCTGATTACTAGCAGGAGCTGATTGCTATCAGTCCTGGTTTGAGAGGACCGTGTGTCATACAAGTAACTGAAAAACTAAGCCTGCTGCTGTTTTTGGTCAGTTTGTTTTCATATGAGTGTATTAAACTATAGGCCAGTTTTGTGTATGTGATGATTTTAGCGCTGAGCTGAAAAGGTTGCCATTAACAATATTTTTCCTAACACAAGTTGCTATATGAGCATTGTGTGAACAAGTTTTTCCTTCAATGTGTCCTGTAGCGCTTCTGATAATTTATGAGGGTTTAACGTCATGAAACATTACTGATACTTGTGTTGGGAGAAAATGGATGACTCTGCTGTACTATACCAGCAGCTTTTTCAGAGAACACCCAGGTCCTTAGACTGAGAAAGGCAGTAGTGGTTCTGAGTCTTCATTGCCCTCTCATTTGTTGGCAACTGTCCTTGGGTGCAAACTATTGCCTTTCCAGCAAAGATGGCAAGAAATAATCATATTTTATAACACTGACTAAAGTTTTAATGTTGGATCCACTACCTCTGAGGTCACAGGCTTAATATATTTAATGCAAGTATTCAAAATTGAATTTCATCAGTATAGGAGGCATGAACTTGGCATACTCTCAGTTGCCTGTTGACATGGTAATCAAAACTGAAAAGGTCAGCTAAACTCTTCAGTCACAGAAAGCTCATAAGGTGGTTATGATCAATAACATTTAAGAAGAAAACTAATCAGTGTCAGCCAGTGTCCTTCTGATCATGATTGTCTAAGTGACAGAATCACTGATTATAATCTGAAGCATCAGGATCTCTCATGATATGAGTATTTTAAGTTTTCTTGACTTAAGCTAAAGGTAGCAAGTGAAGTGACTAATGTAAATAATTCTCGTTTGCCTTCTGTCTCTAAGGTGAGAGGTTGCAGGAGCCTGTGCCACAGTGATTTTTCCCATTTGAAATAGTAAGTTCCATTGCAGTTACTGTGTAAGCTTTTCACTGTACAAGCCCAGTGGTGACTTGCTGGTGGCTCTTTCACATCTTGGTGACATTTGAAAATAACACTGGAGGGAAGCAGTGTGTGTTTTTCTTATGCTGAAAATATAGTGACAACTTTCCTGTCAGGCTTTTTTTGACAGATTGCACCGTAAAACTTGAGATTTCCAACTTTCAGATTGGCCTTGCAGGGCAAGTATTTAGGGGAAAGCAAGCAGACTAAAGAGGCTTGTTCAGTTTATAAGTAAAAAGATTGGTTACAGTAAAGAAGATATCTTTGTATACTCATTGCCTTTTGATTGTGTTTGTATTATGTGTTTATTGTATCAGTTTTACTTGAATACCTAAAATGATGTCTAATGATAAAACTTTTTTCATGCTATAGCAGACAAGTGCAGTAGTTATTCAACGATCGGGTATAAAAAAAGAGCTGTTTGAGATGCATCATCTGTAGCTTGAAGTGCAGGAGTTATTGCCAGGTATGTGAGGTTTAAAGTACATGCATAGTTCTTAGCTCACTAGCTGAACATGTCTGATGTAGTTTAAAAGCTTTAGTGGGAGTTGGAACATTGAGGATTGCTTTTGTGGTACCAGTTGCAGCCGCATGGGGGGGCACACTGTCTGCATAGTTGCTCTGCTTCAGCAGGATTGTGTTAAGTCGGAATATACCTGTTGGGGCTGCACAAGTGTCATGTATCCCAGAAGGGGTTCCCTTAGGTTTATTAACAGAAGCAAATGGCTAGGCATGTGCAGTAGCAGATGCTACTTGATAAAAATTTAAAATGGAATATGTAAGAAGCTTGTGGGGTTTTTTTGTTGTTTGGGTTTTTTTTTGTTACACTGTTTGCTTCAAAATAAGATAAATAGGAATTTTAATAAGGCTTTTTTTTTTTTCTTAAGTTAAATCAATGAAGTATTTGAAATAGACCAAGTCTGTATTATGGGAAGGTTTTTGTTCTCATAATGCTGTTAGCATAGCTCTGTACTGGTACTGCCATTGTGTACTTGTTTCTTTGCCTACTTTTCCGTACATTTGGATTAAAAAATAAAAATTGGAAAATTGTAAGGAATTGGCCAACATATTGATAACTGACATGGAGTTAAAATATAGCATTACTTGGGGGAAATATAATATCTGTGCATTAAGTGCAAAACAAAAAGCGTGGTAAGGAATACATAATAGTTAAATCTAGTATAGTACTGTGTTGTGTATCTCATTTCTTGATCTTGTAGTCAAGTTGCAGTATGAATAACAAAATTAACAGAAAGCTTGAAGAACTTGCTGTAAAGAGACTATAAATAAGGGAGAGAGATGTCACTCCACTGAGGTCTTAAAATTTAACATGAGGGGCTGAAGAACGGCTGTAATTGCCTAGTCATGCTAGAGAATGTTATTCTCGCCAAGTTCTTCAAATACTCTGCATGTTTCATAGGTAATAAACTGAATGCCTGCTGTCCCACTGGGGTTTCTGATTCAGAGTTTGGAGTGAGCCAATTGACTGACTCCTACACAGGCAAATTTCTAGCTGAATGTAGTACTTATGGAAGTACTGGCAGCCATTGCACAGGAGAAACCTGGGCGATGTGGCACAAAATCAAAGAGACATCTTTGGAAGCACAGCCTAAGTTGTTGGTAGGATGAAACAACAAGCAGAATGCTGCATGAGGCCCTGAAATGACCACTCTGTTGTAAAGGGCCAAATTTGTGAGAAGGAATATGAAGGACCTCAAAAGCGGGAAGAAGAAAGGATGCCACAAGGTGGGTTGCCGGAAAAGGTATGAAGAAAGATAAATATCTAGAGGATGTTATACTCTTATGTTAATAATGTACTAATGATTAATAATATGAAACATTGTGGAATTTCATGGTTTAGTGGTATACTTGATAGGGTAACTGTAGGACTTCGATCTTAAAGGCTTTTTCTGACCTAGTTGATTATATGATCCCAACACTTAACTAGCTAGTAGCCATTTTGCTTAATAGAAGTCTACTATTGGATTTCAAAGCAAATTAAATGAAAGCAGTAGGGAGAAAGAAATATGCAGATTGGAGATAGAGGGGAAATGCCCAAACTGTCCTGGCAACTGAGAGCATGTCTAAATGGTACTCCACAACAGATAATTTAAAATAAAAGGCCACCTAGTATCCAACAAATTGTGAGAACTCCCTGTACCCTTTACGTGAGAGAGGCTGATCACCCACTGTTCTTTGCTTGAAAGCACTTACGGTAGTGCTGATGTTATACCATAGCAAAAAGCTTTAAGTACAAGAAATGGAACTGACAGAACTTAAATTGAGTTTGTTCCATAACTTGGTTTGTGCCGGTGAGTTGACTTTGCTGGAGCTTCTGTGATTTAGATGTAAGCTGCTTGAGAAAATTAATACCCTGCAAGTTGAATATTACTTGTCAGGTAGATGTTTTGCCACTTTGTTGTAGGTGAATAACTTAGCAATTTCCTGATCAAGGAAAAGAGCTGGGACACTTAGTAACATGTAAAGGATAAATATGCTTTAGTCATGTAACATGTTCTCTTTTGCAGTTTGGAAGACATATACCCTGGGGCAAGTATTTCTGTTACCTGTTTTATTGCTCCTTCCTTTTAATTCATTTTGCTAGTGCTTTTCAACTGTTTCTGTTACAGGCTTTTAAACATTTAGGTGCTGCCTCTTTGGTAGGTGTGTTAGTGCCTTGTACAGCCAAGACCAGGGAGCTTTAGCACGACATGTGAAGAAAAACATACTTTTCATGGAAATATTCTAGATCAGACTTGCAGAATAAGTGCAAATGAAAATGTATAGGTGTAAAACCTTCTACATTTGTAAAACTAGTAGGAAAAAACCTGTGTAATCTGCTTGGCTTAATTATACTTTCAAAACTTTATATTTCAGTTGTTGACCTCTGTTGAGTGCGTACTTGCTCCTAGTGGTTTACCACTAGCAGAGAACTCATTTTCTTATCCCCACTGATTAGTGGGTAAATCTTGCTCCTAAATACATGTCATATATCACTGAGTACTCAAAATCTGACATTTTAAGTTTTGTCATGCCATTTTGACAGGTACTGCCTTGACTACAGAACTATTTCTTTCATGTTCTACAGATGTGAATGTTGATGTAGGTATTCTTTGATTGTTTGGTGGCCTATTGTTCACCCCATCTGACTCTGCCTGTGCTAAAAAAGGCTTGGAGCCCAAGAGAAAGAAGGGAAACACTTAATCTCTTGAAAAATCAGTATTTCTAATTCAAAAGGATCTGAAGAATGACATGTCAGTCATCTCCAGCTGCAAGTGACATCTGAAATGACATCTATGAATATCTCAGTTGCAAATCCTCTAGAAAAAGAAAAGGGGATTTTTTTTTTCTTTTGCTTTTTATGTATCTCTGTTTCATGCCTGTGTACGTGGTCAAAACCATGTAAATGGTTTGATTTGATTTTAGTTTGCTTTCCTGCAGTATGCAGTAAGAACAGTGGTGGATATAAATGTTTGGGGTTTTTTTTTTCTTTTGTTTATTGTTTTGAAAACATGATTTTAGCTTGTTCCATGATTCCAGGGTGTGTTTTGTGGTTTTAGAATCTTTGGGATGGCTCTTGCAGCCAACATGTGATTTCTCCAGTCAGATTAGTGAGCGTTACAGCATGGTGAGGAGTGAACCAATAGGAGTCATGCTGGTCAAGAGAGTGCAGGCAAGAGAATTTGTGCTAGGGTTTGGTTTTATGTATTCTTCTATCAATGGAGAGCTAAAGCCCCAAGACTCAGTATCTGAAATTGCAGGGCTAAAGCTGAATCTTAATTCTGGAAGTTAGTTTTCATCCTTTTAAATGAATGGGTTGCATGCCAGATTTAATGACTATTCAGATCTGGCAGATTTGGAAGCTATTGCCAATGTTTTAGCCAGCTCTTTGATTTCAGGCTCCACCCTCATTGCTTTTGCCACCTAGATAAAAAGTAAAGAAACTACAAAAGACAGGAACTGTGTTATTCTACATAGAATGGAAAGTCCTTAATATGCACATCAATAATTAGGCTCAGATGTTCTTACTGCAAAGTAATTTGCATTGGCTTCTGGGTGTGCTCTCTCCATTTGTGCTAGTAAACTTGTTTCACAAAGCAGCTGAATGAAACTTTCATGTAGGTACTGTTACCCAGAAGAGCAACAAATAATTAAGTAAATCAGTAAGGAAAACCTGGCGCAAATTTGAAAGGCAAAACTTTATGATGGTGAAATACTTACGTAATTAAGAAAGTCTCACTGCCTGAATGATACCAAAAAAATAGCAGTTACAAGCAACGGGTTTTCAGCAAGTAAGATTTGGTTTAATCACGTAAAAAAAGAGTCTATGCAATGTTTAGTTAATGCAGTTATCCAGTTATATGTAAGCCTGACACTAACACTCAGATAATCAGATTTGATTAAACCTTTTGGATTTGCACAAAAGTCTGAATTTTAAAAAACAAATGTTTCGTCAGTGTATGGATAAAGTTGTTCAAGGCACTGCCACAGTATGCCACAAGTCTAATGAACAGGATGATAGAGTAAATATGCAGTTGATTAATCCACTAACTATTGATTAGTAAATGGGCCTTAAAGCAAAGTGAAATGTATAATTGTATGATGTCATTTACCTGCTTGCTTGGTCTCTGAATCATCAAGTTCTTAATATTTTCAGGAATAATATATGTCAGATTAACATTACATATATAGTACAGTAGAAGTATTTTCATCTTATTAGGCCTAAATTTCATTCTCAAAAAGCTGTACTTTGTTTTCTGGCATCAACCAGCAACTTCTCAATTTCTTAATTAGAAAAATATTTTTCCATGGTAGTGTTTGCCTTTTTGAATGAGCTCCAGGATTTTTTTGTTTGCCTTTTCCTCAGTCAGAGCTGTTTAGTTTGTGCTTCGCAGTATAGTCAACTCACACAATCTCATGCAGTGTTTTCATGAGTGTAGTTTATTTTCTGATTAATTTTGTCAAAATAGTCTTTACTACTTCATGTATCCTAACCAGATCCTGTGATGGCCACTGCCACCCTTTGATCATCTTCTGTTAGTTGGTATTGTGCAAATAAGAACTGTAATGCCTGAAGTTCTTCTACCTGTGAAACTTTCTTCATAGCTTATGTGGTTCTTCGCTGATCTGAAAAGCATTTGAGTTGCTCTTTAGGAGCTATCTTTCTGCAGGTGGATCCATACTAAAGTGGGGGACCCAGTTAAAAGCTCATAGCATCTTGTTATGCGGCATGTAATAGCTGATTATTCGCAATATTATCATTGTGCTCTTGAAAGTCACAACTCTGAGGAGCTGCACTTTATCAAGAATCAGTCTACTGTTAATCACAGCACTACTGTAAGGCTAATAAAATCTGTATGTGTTCATAACTGTTTCCCATGCTAGTAAAGCTTCCATGTCCTTCCCATAGCAGACATTCTCTCAAAGACAGTACTAGCTTTTATAGTGTGTACAAAATCATTATGCATAATCCTTTCCCATAAGGTCTAGAAAGTCTTGCTTTTATTCTCTTTTTAATTAAAGTTGTTCTTTATGATGCATTAGGGGTTTTGTTGGCTATGTATTGGGAATTCAAATCTATATTTCAGGATTTGCATTGAAAATATTAGTGTTGGTACTAGCCAAAGCTAAGATTGAGTATGAGGAGTAAAAAATGAAAATTATAACCATGATCTCAGAAGTTACAGAATCATGGCAAAGTACAAATGGATGGGACTGAAAACTAATGTAGCTCGTTCTTCTGCTGTAGGCTAAGACTGTTTTCGTAGTTGATGAATGTTTGTCTATCCTGTCCTTCAATACTTCTGGTAATGGAGATTGGACAGCCCTTTCTTTCATTCACTCCTGCAACGTTCTACACCAATATCAAGCTTTGCTACCTCTTATCCCTCTTCACTGAGTGTGGGAAACCAAATTTGGTTCTTTACATATGACCGAATCCCTCTGTACTTTGTAGCTTGCCACTCTTGACTCCTGGTTTGCTGATGACCCCTCCCTACACCCAATCACACAAAACTTTTTATTTTTTTCTCTCAAAAATGGCCTTAGTCATCTTGTTCTTAATCTGCATTTATGTAGTGAGTTAATAGTGTGTAAGTAGAGAACACATCCTTTCATGTTTATTATTTTGTCAATTTTTGTACCTAGGTTTGAGAACCAGAAGGGACTGTTGCTGCTTTAGGCAGCATATGAACTTCAGAAATGGTGGCTCTTTACAGGTAACTTTAGATCGATGAGTTCATTTCTGATTTAAAACCAAAACAAAACACAACACACAAAACAACACCAGTTCCTCCAAGCGCAATATCTTTTATGTAAAAATAGGTAGGTAGGACATTAAGATTAAATTTGTCTTAGTCCTCAATGCAAAAATAAGCATTTTAGTTTTGTAGTTCAATGTACTGAATAGCGCAAAGAGCAATAAAAATAAAGCTGTAGCAAGCTTTGGCATAGTGCAGCAGCCAAAACTGATCAGATTCTTGGGTGTAGTAGACCATGCTCTCTTGGTAATCTGTTTAAGTCTCAGCTTTGGTAAAGTGGCTTTGACTGCAGCCAGTTAAACCTTAGAAATGGGAGGGGGGGGGGTAAGCTAATGTAGCAGCTGTGGCTGCAGTCCCCAATTTAGGCGGGTGACTGCAGAAATCCAGGCAGAGGTTGTGGGGACAGGGATGCAGACACAAGTTGCAGGGCCAGGTGACTGACAGATGGTTTTCCTGTCAGGTAATGGGGGTGCAAGTTATCAGGGGCAGCTTCACTTTGTGTTGTTTTGTCCTTGTACAGCAGCTAGATGGAGAAGACTCTTTGCTGAGTTGACCTTGTTGAGCGTGAATATTGCAGGAGTTTGTAAATACAAGTCCACTGTGGTGCTTTGGTAGTGAGTATATCAGACTTGGTCTGAGAGCTAATGCAAAACCTTCCCATTGGTACAGTCTTATCAAGACCAACTTCAGAAGTTAGGAATGAATGGGGTTGGGCTTTTTTTTTTTTTTTTTTTTTCAATCATCCTTTTGGTTATCAGATGTCTTCCTTGGAATGGACTCACAAATCTATATTAGAATAGTACAGGATCTTGTCCTGGTTCCTTGCAGTTGTGCAAATCTAGTCAAATTGCACCTATGTACATCTGTGTGGTTTTCAAGAGAGTTGGTAGAAGGATGTTCTCTGTAGCAAAGGT
>JAOEHX010018740.1:0-10165 GCA_025448015.1 Bolborhynchus lineola | reverse complement strand
CCCCTCCTCCCTGGCAGAGCATGAGGCTCTGAAAGTCCTTGGCCAGACCAAACATCACTAAGCCATAACTAAAAACAATGGTGTTATCAGTGCTGTTCCGAGGCTGAAAGTCAAAGCCACAGCACTGCACCAGCTACCAAGAAGGGTAAAAAATGACTGCTACTGCTGAACCCATGACAGAAGTATGTATTTTGTAGAGTTTATAGTTTTAGATTCTCACCAGAAACCACTATCCAAACCAAAAATACATTCTGAAAACTGAACATATGAGCCTGGGATCCAGGATTACGTGAACGAACACATGAACTATTAATTTGTAATCTTTATCTGTATTCTCTCATATTTTGTGTTAGAAGAGTTAGAACCATTGTTTTCCTTATAAACTCTGTTTCCTGAAAATGCAGGTAGCTGTGATATATGCCATAGTCTTTTCTCAAATGGTGAAATAATAGAAACTGTTCAGTATTTTAGGTGAGTGACCTGGTTTCAGCTGGAAGTTATTTTTCTCCTTCCTATTATCGGGTGCAGTGCTGTGTTTCAGCTTTAGTCTGAGAATGATGCTGTTAACATACCAGTTTTTGTTGTCGCTAAGTAGCACTTACCCAGTTCAAGGACTTTTCAGTCTCTCATGCTCTGCCAGTGAGGAGGGGCACAAGAAGCCAGGAGGGATCAGAGGCAGGACACCTGACCAAAACTTTCCAAAGGGGGTATTCTGTACCATGGTATGTCATGCCCAATATATAAACTGGGGGAAGCTACCCAGAAGTCCCAGATCACTGCTCAGGTTGGGCTGGGTATCAGTCAGTGGGTGATGAGCAGCTGCATTGCGTGTCACTTGTGTTTATTGGTTTTTTCCTTTTCCCTTTTTAATTTTGTGTGCTCTCCCCTTGTTTTGTCCCTTATCAGTAGTAGTAGTAGTAGTTGTAGTATTTGTTTTATATTATACTTTTGTTACTGAAAGGTTCTAATCTCAACCTGTGGGGTTTACATTCTTTTGACTCTCCTCCCTCTCCTGCTCAGGATGGAGGAGAAATAGGGGATGAGAAAACAGCTGCATGGTTCTGAGCTTAAACCACAACACTGAGTAATGATAACCTATACTAGTTCTGAAGGCCATTTGTACTGTTCTTGATATCTATATTTCTGACAAAAGAGATGATGTACCTGTGATGGCTTACAAAACTACTGATTTGCTTAGGGGTAGCAAGCACAGACAATGGTAAGGGTAATCTTTCAAAACAAGTTACAGAAAATTTTCTCTATACTAAAAAAAAATTATAGGAAGACATGTTTCCTTGGTAAGAATAGTAAAATATTTCCAAGAATGACTCCTGTGGAAAACAGGAATATATCTATTTGTTAAAGAGATGTAAATTGGTAGGTATAATTTTTGCTATGTTGTTGACACATAAAGATGTTTCCAGTCTAAACTTCAAGCTGTGAAATGGATACACTGTAAGTGCAGACAGATGTTTCACTTTACTGACTGCTTTCTGAGTGTTGCTTCCCAAATCATAGTGAAAATGAAAAGAAAAAGGAACAGTTAAAGGAAAAGGAAAGAGGTATTCTAAAGAAGGGTGACATTGGACTGAAGAAATGTTTTAGAAAATTAGGTCCTTATAGATTCATCAAGCAGCACATAGACTCACACTTTTATTTCAAAGAAAGTATGGACAAGAAAGAACATCACCTTGCCCATTCCTATATACATTTCTTGCCAATTGATGGAAATAAAGATAGCAATATACCACTAGCCTCTTTCCCTCTGGCACTTTTTTTATCTTTGTGCACTCTTTTCCTCTCAACTCTGTAGTACTGATTTGAAAACTAAAAAGCTTTTCAAACTAGTAGTCAAAAACTGCTTATCTACAGATGCCATTCATGTCCGCATGTTTATGCAAGTGAATGAACCTTGTTATTACTATGTTATAAATATCTGGCACAACAGAAACGGATTGAAACAGGTATTGATTAGATTAAACTAAATTTAATATTGTTTATTGAACCATTGTTTTCACTGTAACATGGAGTTTGATACCAATCAAAAGACCAGTCATTTTGGAATCTCATGAACTGTCACAGTTTATAGAGCATTTTCTTTATATCTGATATGGCACCTTCAGCTTTTTTTCCTCCTAACGATATCAAGTTTGCCTGCATAAAATACTCTCTGTAGTCTGAGAAAACATACTCTAAGCAGGAACTACTAAACCCCACACTATTCTGAATAAAATACTACAGGTTAAATTTACTCACTGAAAATGAGCTTTTGCATAGCCAAAATGTGACTTATACATTGAAACAGGGAAGGATAAAAATTTTGCTTTCCTTCGTGGACAGTCTCCATGTGCAGGTGCAATAAGTGTTTCATACAAGTGTTTCATACAGGTAAATTCACATATTTTAATAATCAAAAAAGTACATTCCTTAGAACAGTGAGAAAATATGGACAGGATTTTGCTTGAGAAGTGTGTCCAAGAAGTAAGTTTTATGATTCCATTTTTTAATTTCAGCTGTCAGTACACTCTTTTGTCAGTTTTACGTATTTCTAGCCATGGCTTAAGATTCACCTATTTATATAGGATTGCAGATATCATCAACTGCAGTATGAATACTTATGTTCATAGGTTTAGTGTCAGATAAATTTTAAAAAATGTTGAAGACAAACATCACAAAGTTTTTCACTATTACTACATTAAAGTTCAAAAAGAATATCAAACTGATGTTATTATTTGTTAAGGAGCTTCCAAATAAATCTAAATGAGAATATAGATCCTTAAAAAATGTGTTTTCAAAAGGTTTTAGTTTATTTCTGAAAGAAGAAAGTGCATTATTCTTTTTTTTTTTTTTTTCAATCAGAAGACTTAGTTCTGATGTCTTAAAGTACTTTTGTTCTCAGACTGCAAAGTTGCCAGCTTCTTACTTGAATGCTAATTCTTCTTTTTATTAATCGTAGACTATTCTTATCAATTTACTGCTCTTCATAATTAAATGTAAAGATTAGAATATATTTTATATTACACTGCAGAGATCTTTTAATATTCTTGAATTAGAAGGTAACCAAAAAGTGCAAAGGAAAATTGTAGTAATTTTTTCCCCCATAATACTCTCTGAAATCTCACCTTAATTGAAAGTAGAATTTTTATTTCAGTTCATTTGGTGTCCTTACCTTAAAAGGTGTAAGGACTGAGACTTTTTTGTTCCTATTTTGTTATATCTGCTAGGCTAGGTGATTTTATTTCTTTAGGAAACTCCCAAATCCACTTTATCTATCTTCTGTGTCTTCATCTTTCTGAAGAGAGTAAGGCCTATGTTTTGCCAAATTACTACCATAATATTGCACTCTCTAAAAAATGGCTCTGGAGGAACACAGAAAATTCTCCCTACTTTAAGTCACCTGAGTAATAGTATTAATCTATTTGAACTTATGGACTCTCTCAGACACTCTTTGAACTCATCAAGAGACATGTTATTGACTTTAACAAAGGCATGACAACAATCTCTATACAGAACATTGTATACACAATCGAGAGGTTAGCTCAACTGAGGCTGCTGGTTATAGTATTACAGAGAGTGAGAGATTTATTGACCTTATTTTTAATAACTTTGCATCACTAGGGACAATGGTAATGTCAACACTGACTTACTGTCAATAAAGCAGAGGAATGGTACATGCATGTTGGATTTCCAATAAGGAAATGACTGCATTCTAAATTGAAACACTGATATTTAGAACTGTAATTATGACATTTGAAATTGTTGTTTCATATGAGAAATTTTGGAACTAGGAGATAACTTAATACATCTTTTTAATATCTTTATGTTACACGTGTCACTGATCTGTGTCAGGCTAGTCTAGTACCCAATGTAAGCTCCTTAAAATATAGCTGCTTCTTAGGAGTTTGATGCCAACTATGGCTTTGTTGCTATGCTGCTACTACTGCTAATAACATAATTCTTGTGCCACATTATGACAGAGTTTTTTTGTTATCAAATTATTTTCTCCCTGGATTTTTCATTTCTATTTGTCTCAGTATTTTTTTTCTGCAACCTCTCTTAACTTTAATCCTTTTTCTATTTTGATACATAAAGATGTAAATGGGAGCAAGAGATATTTGTATATAAGCACACTGTGAAACAGCAGGCATGTTCTGTGCTCTGCTGAGTGGAATTAGTAGTTTGATTAAAGCCAGATGGAGGTATGTTAGCACAGGTAGCCGATGTGGAGGCTCTTAATAGCGTAGCAATTTATAACTTCCTTTAGCAGCAGTCAGAATATTTTTTTTTAAGATAGAAATTGAGTGCATGTCCAGATGTAGTTTATGTGAATGCAAAACCCATTGTTCCTAGATCCTGTTTCCTTGGCATACTTTGTCACCCTCAACTTAGTTGAGTTTGGGTTGCCTGGAACTTTTAGTTTGGGTTTTGTATATGCTTATTCTGTGTCACTATTCTCCTATGTTGGCGATACCCTTCTCCTTTTGTTAGCAGTGTGCTTTTCTCTGTCTTCCAAGTATTTAAAGGTAAAGTATAGGCACAGAATCTCATCTGTTTCTCTGAAGACATCCCTATCTGTGGTATGACAGCTGCAAACTGTCTACCTGTTCTAGTCAGGTAGGCCAATAATAGATCCTGGTCAGTTATGAATCATTTGCTAGATATTGTTTAGGAATGAAGATTCCTGGGAACTCTAGTTCCTTGAACCAGAGAGAGCTGAGTTACCTATGAAGGAGGCAGGAGCAGTAGTAGTATGCTATAGAGGCTAAATATTTCCCCATGCTTTCCCTTCTCAGTGCTTTGTGCTATCCACAGTGTGTTTAGAACTATCAGTAATGTTTTGAAATTAGTCTTGAATGACTTACTTAACTGTTACTTCAACAAATGCAGTTTGATACAGTAACAGGGATTTAGTCAGAGATTGTTGCACATTTTAAGTGCAGTTAAAATAAGAAGCAATTGAGCTTTAAAAATGGACTTCCTGCAGTGATCAATCAGATGGTTTTAATCTACTCTGCCATTTTGATTTATCACCTTGCTTATGTGCTGTACTTGATTTACATGAAAGATCTTGGTTCACTATTGACTTCCCTTATTGCTTTTCTCTCTCTCATCTTACTGTGCTCCTTGTTTGCTCTTACTTTAATAACCTTTTCATCTGTATTTCTTGAAAGGGTTCAAAGTTCTTGCATCAGCTTCCCATTACTGGCCATTGGAAGATGTGGATGGAATTCATGAATTTCGTGATACAAATGGAGGTAGATAAAGGTTTCGTTGACAATGGCAATGACATAAGTATTGTGTCAGTCTGTAAGTAGAGAGTGATCAGAAGAAATTAAAGGGATTAGATTTTATACCACAGCAGTTGGCGGGGGTTTTTTTTAGTTACTGTTTTTACAGTGCTCCAGTGTCCAAATGATAATGTATTTGTGAACTGATTCTTATTGAGTGTTCTCAGATGTTTTATGGGATGTCTACACATTGTTAAGGTTATAGAGAGAAAAGGTTTATGATGCAAAGAGTCATTGAAATCACATTTTTATTGGTTCCTTTGGTACATGTTAACGCATTCAGTGAGTGAAATAGCTGGCTATGCTGGCAGTGAAGCTCCTGCTGCTTTTTCAAGGAGTTAAGTGCCCAAATTCTTCATGCAATTTGAAAATTCCATGTAACATCTACAGAAATGGAAGTGTAAGTTCTTAGCTGTGTACTGACCCACTTTTGTCTGCTTTTGGGTATTCCCTTAAAAGCAGTATTGAAGCATTAGTTCAATTTTTTTTTTGCCAGTTGGGCAAAATAAAGATAGTTTTGGTAAGACAGAACTCTCACTGATTTGAGAAAGTCAGTTGTCAGGACTGCAGGATCCATGAGGGAATGCTATTAAAAGGCAGCTTGATTTGATTCATCAATTTTCTGGTTCTGATGCTTCACATCAGGACCAAAAAGTGTGGTGGACATTCTCTGGGGATGTGCAGGTGATGTAGTTAATGGAACTTTGACCAAACCACTGTATCCGATTGCAGCATTATGGGCTTGCAGGGCCGTTTCTTTTCAGATGAAATTCCTGGATATGGAAATGGCACTATCAGTCTTGGTCCTAAGTGGGGGAAAAGATCCATGTGTTGTAAGCTTAGATTTTGACCCATCTTGCCACAAAACTTCTAAAAGGAACAAAATTGACTCACCAGAAATAAATCTGGGCAATATTCTGCTCCTGTTAAAGGCTGATGGCAGCATTCCTATTGACTTCAGTAGAATCATAATTTGGCTTGCAAAAAATTACCATGTGAGTTCTCAAACAGTGTGTTAAAGCATTTTTCTGTACTGTAGTTTCAAGAAGAGTAAAGCACTCCATATCTAGTGCTGTTTTAGCACTTGCGTTACAACAGTTATTTTTGAAAGTGAAATTACTTTAGCAAAATTCATAAATCTTTTCAATAGGATTTGGGGAAGATAGAGCAGAACATATAAATTTCCTGATCCTACAAACCTTCACTTACAGGAATGGGATTGGCTCACATGAGCAATCTCCTTTGACTCCTATTGTGACATTGTGCTAAATAACTTTACGAAGGAGCCAGCTGCATTGCTTTGCTAAAAAAATGTTTGGAGGACTTTGTCTTACTATTGTTGGCAAATGATGCCAGAAGCAAAAATTCTCGTTCTCTGCAGAGCAGCTCTGATAATGTTGAATTTTTCTTTAATGTACTGGATGGTTCAAATTCTTCAGTTGCTTGTATTGTGTCTTATAATACACAGCTATTACTTCAGCTGCCTCCAGCTGAGTTCTCATGTATCTGTCCGAGATTTGACTTTGATATACCAAAAAGGTTTTCTTTTTATAATCTAATGCAGGTGACAATTTGCTTGGTTTTGATAATATTCTGATTACAGCACTCTTCTGTTTATTGCTAAAGCCTGCCTTGTTTTTCCACTCATCACATCATGCAGTTATTTTCATTCCATGTTTCTCCTCTTAAATCCTTGAAGCATCATAATCTGTCCATCATGTTAATCCATTTTATTTGTTGAAGTCACTGTGTGTGAAGCCAGATTTATATCTCTCAAAGCATTTGTGTTGTGAGAGTGTCAGTGAATTAATTTTATCGTCTCAGCAGTAGAAGCAATTGAAGGGAAACAATCAACTTAAAATATAGCAAATGAAAAATAGATGTGGCCATGTTCAGTGTATCATCAGACCCCATGTTTTCCACCTCTTTTTGTCTTGAGGTGTTAGCATGATTTTTTTGCTTTAAGAGCATTTGCCTTTACCTTCTATAAGCTCAGTTGGCTTAAATCACAAATCAATGTCTGTTTACTACCATGGGCATTCCCTCAAGCTCTGTTTGCCCGTCCCGGGTAAATAATTACAGTGGGCAACATTAAATTATCAAAATTAAAATACTTGAGAATAAAATTTTATTGTCTGATATTAAACAGTTGGGGGTTTTCCTTATGTTTAGATGGGCTTTCTTGTGTTTTAATTTGTGCCCACTGCCTCTTATCTCTTCACTGTATGTAACTAAGGAGAGTCTGGCACTATCTTTAGTGTCATTGTGTGTTTACACACATTGATAAGACCCCTGAAATCTCTCACATCTGGGCTGAGCAGTGCCAGCATTCTCAGCCTTTCACTGGACTTGCTCCAGTAAGTCCATGTCTCTCTTGTACTGGGCAGTCTAGAACTTGAATTGTCCATAGCTTTTGCACCAGTATAATCAAGTTTGGTCTACTTGCAGAGCTTCTTACCAACATGGTTGTATTTTAGAGCCCTTCATCAGCAGTTGTATTCCTAATAGTTTTCCCTTCCAGTTTACAGTATAAAAACCCAAATGTTTAACTGATACTGCATTTACTTACCTTGTGTATTTAAAGAATGTAACATTCACAAGCATGTAAGTCCTTAGGAGAAGTGGCTGCATGAGAATTTTAAAGGCCACTGATCAACATCTGTATGTTGAGAGATATGAACTGGTCAATTCATTACTGATTGTGTTTATTCATTGTTTTGCTTATTTTCTTTTGTTGTTCCACCCAGCTCTAAGAATCCACAACTTCACTGTGCTTCCTTCCCATAACTCTACCTTTGTATATACCAATGACTCTGCCTACTCTAACTTCTCTGCAACTGTAGGTGAGGATTTACATATTTTTTTTCTTCTGCATTTGTCGAGGTTTGGATAGTTCTTGTAACATTGGATTCAAAGTTAACACTGAGTTTTGATTCGTGTGGACATGTGGTAAAGGTCTGTTTATGCTTACATTGTTGTCTGTTATTGAAAAAGCCCTCCTGCAACGTCACCTGAAGTACCCCGAACTCCTGGAAGAGACATCTTCATACTAAGTGGTAGCCCATGGGAAAATGGGCCTCAGTGGTCCTCCATAACTGATATTTGTAGTACACTTAAAATAAACTGAGATAATATTTTGGAGGAACATAAAGAACAATAGGTTGATTTTCTTTTTGCTTGCATTTCAAGGTTAAAAGGAAAAAGCCTTTTGCTTTTCACTATTTCTTAGTAATTTTTAAAGGACACATTAAGAAAGACAAAACTAAGCAAATTTGCAAAGCCAGGAAGTAAGTTTTTTGTCAACCATGACATCTTTGGTTAACATGATTAGGTTTTTTGGTTTTGTTTCTGTTTCTTGGGGAGCTTTTTTTCTGGGGCTTTGTTTTTTTTGGGCAAGCAGCAATCCGTGTAGATATGTCCTTTTAATATCTTTTTTCCCTTTTTTTACATCAACACACCAGGAGATAAAAGGAAAACAGAAAATGAAAACTCTCCAGGCAGAAACCTGATGATTGGAAATTAGCCACATCTACACAAGCAGAAATTTAGTCATTTAATTTAAGTCACTAGCATTCATACTTGTGTAGGTGCAAATGTCCACTTTACAATTATGTTTTAACTCACATCTAGTTTACTTCTTGGAAAATGTGACCTAAGTGGAAAGATGGAAATGATAAAACTGTCATTAGGGCTGCTCAGATTCTTGGGAGTTTTATATTTGAATGCTAAACCCCATTTTTTTACTTTCTAACAGTGAAAGTGTGCTAGCAAATGTGAACTTTAATAATAACAAACTTCAAATGACCCTAATTCTATTCAGTGCTTTCTTATCTGCTACATAGGCCGTATGCATAGTTCTCACATAATAAGATATATTCAGTACAAACATTAAAAGGAGTGGCATCAATGGCATGGGAAATACTATGGAAACAGACATACATTATGTTATGAATAAACCTGGCTAGATGAACTTAGAATTCAAGTGATTAAAAAAAGTTTGCTTCATTCTCTAAAACACACTCAGATTTTTAAAATAAACTAAATTTTATCTCTCAATTAGAGGCAAAACTTGTTGACCTCTTCATCAAAGAGGGGAAGATATGAAATGAGACTTATCTGTATGGTTCTTGAAAAAACCCAAACCTTACAAACTCCCAAGAAATAAACCCCCACCAAAATCAAAAACAAAATGGAAAAAAAAAACCCTCCAGCAACAAATACAAAAAAACCTACAGTTGAGACTGGATAAACAAAGGAGGTATACAAGTGCGTTAAAATTGTGTTTCTGAGAAGTTTTGATTTATACAAATGCTGAACTGCCTTTTTCTTTTCCTTTAGATATTGTAGAAGGAATGGTGAACAAAGGAATTTACGTCACTGAAAAGAAGGGAGTTACCTTTCTCTTTTTTGGAAGTTATCAAAATTCTTGCATTAGTAATCCAGAAATTTGTGGACCTGAAGGTTAGTAAATTCATTAATTGCTGTTAACATTTCCTTTGCTGTCAAGTTATGTATTTCAGTGACTATTGTTTCTTTCCAAGCTTGATACTTTCTTCATTGACTTTTAAAATAGTTGAGTATTGCCAAAAACTTAGTCATTCCTAGCTACAATTTGAATTGGAATTAATCACCAGCTACTCAGATCAATGCAATTAAATCAAACAAAAACTAAAATAAGCTTTAAGTGCCCTGAAATTTTGCCTGTGGCACCAAGTTTGACCATACAAGAACTGCAGTTTGACCATACAAGAACTGCAGTTTGACCATACAAGAACTGCAGTTTGACCATACAAGAACTGCAGTTTGACCATACAAGAACTGCAGTTTGACCATACAAGAACTGCAGTTTGACCATACAAGAACTGCAGTTTGACCAT